>JAWPHD010001682.1:0-300704 GCA_037043455.1 Cyrtodaria siliqua
GGTTATTTAGGGGGGCTCGAGGTACAACAATTGTTTAAATATGTTTTGAACGCCTGTATAGAGGGGACCCTTTATGCTGGCGGTCAAAACCCATTTTATATAATTGTTGTGCCTCGAGTCACTAAATAAAAATACTAAATTAGAACTAGGGGTTGTTTTTAATAAAACAGATGTCCCCTCTGAGGAGAAAGGGCCATATTTACCCAAAAAAATCATTCACCTGGAACACCCAGAAGGTATGTGCAACTAGACTTGGTAATGGTCATCCCTACCAAGTTCCATGACAATTCAGGCAGGGGATCAGGAGAAGTATTCGTGAATTAAAACGGTTTAAAGAGCCACAACTCCACCAAATATCATTCAACCGGAACACGACAACGATATGCGCAACTAGGCTTGTCACTGAATATTCCTGCCAATTTCCATTGAAATCCAGACAGAGGTTCGAGAAAACTAGTCCGGATAACGTTTGTATATAAGAAGCCATAACTCTGTCAAAAATCAGTAAACCGGAACATGGCAATGACATGCGCAACTAGGCTTGGTACTGATCGATATTGCCAAGTTTCGCTGAAATCCGTCCAAGAGTTCAGAAGAGACTAGTCTGGACAATGTTTGTGTATTAATATATTTAAAGGGCCATAACTTCTAAAATAAAAAATCATTCAACCAGAACACGAGTTTCGTTGAAATCCGGCCAGGGGTTCATGAGAACTAGTCCGGATAAATGTCCTTAAATTTGACCTAAGTTTAGCCATGGTGGCCATCATGGATGACTGGAGGCCCCAAAAACACAAATCTGAGGGGAACTAACCCAAAGATCATTATGATTAAGTTTCATCAAAATCCTTCAAGCGGTTTCAGAGAAGATGTCATTTTTAACTTTTTCCTTTATAACTCTATGTAAACTTTCGGTCGCTGTGGTAGAGGCTAACCCAAGGAACATGTTTCTGATATTTCACAAGAATGGAATAAGTGGTTTCAGAGGAGATGTTCTTTGAAGTTAAGTTTCCTTAAATTTGACCTCATTTTAGCCATGACGGCCATCTTGGATGACTGGCAGCCGCGAAAAACACAATTCTGAGGGGGACTATCCTAAAGATCTTTGTAATGAAGTTTCATCAAAATCTTTCAAGCGGTTTCAGAGAAGATGAGTAGGGTAAAAAGCAGAGCCCCCTCGGGTTGTTTTGGTGCCATCACGTGACTTATACCACGTGACGTAAGCGAGGACGTTTTGGTGCCATCAAGTGACTCTGACATTAAACTCCCGCCAAGCGAGGATGTTTCGGGGCCTTTTCCCGCCTTCACCCTTCCCGCCAAAATACTGGTGTACTTTTGCGCGGATTCGATCTTTGTACTTTAAGCGGAGCTGACTCGGTTCTCGCGTTCATCTCTATATGTAATTAGAGAGTTATTTTAGAATGGTTGAGATATTTTGCGTTTTTGCGGTTTAAAAATGATATGCACACACCTATTTCTTATCGCGAGGGGAAATACACGATTTGTAGAGAGCATTTTTATGTGTTAGAACAGCACTGTGATATTTAGTTTTCAACAGTACTTTTTTGTAATCATGTATAAGTTACATACAGTCATATAATTAATCAAAATACAATGGGGACAAAAAGCGTATATGAATTCATCTCATTAAGTCAAACATAGTGTTGAAATAATGTTAAAAATATACGCCTCATTGATATTTTTATGCATGAAGAGATTATAAGGAATGAAAAATTTCTTAAAGACATTTTGTTATGACTGTATGAAACATGAAACTATAAGAAGGTGCAGCAGTTCTAAATAAACTCCACATCCCCACATCCAACAGAGGTTACAAGCCCGCTCGCTCATGGTGTAAATCTCTGTGAAACTTACAAGAATGGTTTTGTAATTTTTATTTAAAATGCTGGGTTAAAGGGTCTGCCAGCAAATGCATAAATCTTCAATTTCAAAAACCAGCAAACTTTATGCGTATGTATGCATGGATATATTACCAATCCTTTAAGGATTAATAAGTTCGTGACATCATACATTTAACAGCTTCACATTACAAGTTTTTTAATCTGATAAACCTAACTCTGTCATACTATTTTAATAATATGTCAACACTTGAAATTCAATGAATTTGTAAATTAAAGTAGGACGTTTTTACTATCATTTTATTTCATTGATAACAGAGACGCGATTTAAATTTTTTTACAGGTTACGACAATCAACCTCAGGTAATTGTAGGTTATGACAGTTAGTCAGCCGTGGGAAATTGACTCAAAATACACTTTTTGCGTGGTATCTTGACTATTTATTCAATTAAATCTACACTCCCATTGAAAAATGACGTCACGTCCGGAATAACAAGTTTGACATTTTAACGCTTTGAATTTTTATTTTAAAATGGTTATTTAACGTCTAACGTTATGGATATTATCGGAACGATGTAGTAAAATAGTACTGTTTTAATGCGGAAATTTTTTTTTTATGATGGATCACCAAGAGATTCGTGAATTAGAAAATGTCCTTTTTTAAATTATAGTATCTTTCCAGTTCATCTAAAATCAACTTGAACTCTTGCTCAGATATTTGTGCATCACTCAACGCTTTTGATATTAACTGCTTTATACTATTTAAATTAGACTCTGCCAAAGTTTTTATTTCATGATGTTTTTGAGCTTTTGAATTAAGCTTGCGTCTGATAAAATTAATACAAACACCTGTAGCTCCACATACTATTGCTGCTATTTCCAAAAGTAACACAACTGGAACAACAAATCCAATCCCAGCCATAATAACACCTGCAGATATTAAGGTAGTGTCAATTCCATCTGTAATATTAATACCACGTTTATATTTTTTATAAAGTGACTGACATATATATCGTTCTGTAATTAACTTTTTTTCAATTTCTGAAATCTTTTGTAATCTATAATTTTGTCCGTCTTCCACTGGCAACTCAGGATATAAACTTGGTGCTGTTGGTTGCTTCATTGTTTTATTAATAAATAAAAAATTAAATTAATTCAATTAATAATGATGCCACCGTATTTACAGCGGTAGCGTTAGCAACCTTGCATACAAAGTTAACAACAGAACCAGCACCAATTTCTAAAGGTTTATCAAAGTTATCATGATTGCGTGGGATGATGTGAAGCGTTATGCCATAATTTGGTTGTTCAACACCATTGACAGAAACTATTACAGTTACGTCACCAACTAATCGGTTACTTGCTAAACCTATTCCCATAATACGACCACGACGTGTCATCACATGCCCCACTTTTGTTTCTGCTCAACCATTACCAAATGAGAGTATTCTATTCAACACAAGTGGGCCCTTAGCCTCTGCAAATATTGTTATAATCCCATATTTAAGATTATCAACTCTATCTCTCAAATGATTAAACTGGTCAACAAAAGGCAAAACTCGCCTATGTAAATCTGAAACAATATCTATCAAAGCTTCCAAGTCTCCTGTTTTTTTGTTTAGGGCTTGGTGGTCCAAATATACTCATTGTTTTTTTTATAAAAATATATTTTTTAAATAATTTCTAAAACACAACTCATAGGCAAACCGTGATTATTTATCTAGTTACCATACTCATCTCTGACTTCTATTTTCAATTCAGTAATTGCATCATTTGTAAGACAGTGATATTCAGGATAAAAACTTGTATATACTATATCTCCAAACTGCTTATTTACTACAGGTACAACACCTATAATAGTGCTTGGTGCACCATTGAAATAATTACTACTCGTATTAACTTGTTTCAGATGAACATATAGCTGTTTATAAGGAGCTAAATCAGTTGGGTAATCTCCGAAATGAATACCTTTTAACCATTTTCTGTCCTCGAATCCCAGCATTTTTGAAAGACCGCTTGACATTCGTGTCTCTATTGGCGTATCTAAAAAGGATTTAGCACTTTGGACAATAATGCCCAGGGTAATCTTTTCATTTAGAATTTTAAAAACTCTTATCAAGTCTTTAAAGTTATAGAGTCCATCTGGTAAACGTTCTATTTTAGCCGGGTTTCTTGTCTTTATGATTTCACCATTAATATTATACCAACCGATAGTGTATGTAAAACTTTTTAATCCAACGCGCTTAGTTCCATCTCTATTATCGATATACTGTTGTAAATTAATAGAGTTGTCTATGTTTGAAATTGTATGAAACATTTTTTTTAAATATATATATATAAAAACACAAATAAAAATGATTTCTAAAGAATTCAAATATAACCCGGATGCTCACTATTCAAATACTTTTAGCAAGAAAGTGATAGATATAATAAATCAAAACATAGTCATTACATCAGACGGTAAAGACTTTAAAGCATCATTTCCAAATGTCTTTGAAAAATACAAACTTCCATACGTCAAATCAGATGCTATAGTTCAAAGCTGGGGAACAGATTGGATGTTATTTTGGCAGAATCAGTTGAATTTTGCTATTTGGTGTGCGACAACTGGATGTGGTATTGATTTCAACAATCATCTAAAAGCTGATGCCCTGGTTGGTTCGTTATTTCTATTTCATGTCTACTACCAAGTCAGAAGAATATTATTTGAGATGAGTGTAGCAATGCCGCAAGACTCAAATTGGAATGCGTTTAATAACACATATAACCGAAACGCATACGAGAGAATATGCAAGGAGTTTAACATTGACTTAAATTCAGACTGGATACAGAAACAAAGCTATAATAATGGTCTAGGAACAATTTATAATTACTGGACAAATATTGGTTATCATCCTTTGATAAATACTGTATACGACAACAAAACGATGAGTTTCACAGTCTATGAGAGTGATAAAACATATCACATTGATTACATTGCACAAGGATCTGAGGCTGACAACAGCTGGTCTACTTTTATACTAGATTGTTCATCTGGATTTACAAGGGCAGGAGTAGAAAGAATCAATGACAGTATAAGAACATACTGCTGGGCAATTCTTGGCTCACAATCACAAACAAGAACTGATATACTTGGAACTGGAACGGCATTTGATGCACAGAAACAATTTCTAGCAAATGTAGAGGACGCAATAAATAGCCCCATCGACTTGCCCAGTCAAATTTCAAGATATGAAACCACCCTAAAATATGCAAGAAGTAAAGTAAATTTTGTCTATGGAAGTGGATTGTATATGTCTCCGAGCGACATGGAATTAAGAATCGGAATAATACAAGACTACAATAATGAAATTGTAATAGCAACCGATGCACAAGCATTAGGATTGAATAATGATGTAAATGTAAAACCAGTGCCACCAAAAATAATTCAACCTTTTCAAGGCACCACAACAAAGAAATTTTTACCGGAACATTCTGACTTTGATAAATCAATACATAAAATTGTGGAACATAACTCACCAGAAATACAAAAAATAGCGATTGAACACGAAGATAACAAAACAACTATAATTGTTGGTACTATAGTAATAGGTCTTGCTGCATTACTTATTTACGAGATTTACTAAACCACTCTTTGGTTGCCACATACAACAAACCGGAAACAAACACAAGCAAAGCCCATATATTGTTACCAAGCCAATTAATAACATTACCTGTTGCAGATAAAAGCCATGATACTATTGCACCAATAACTCGTGGAAGTGCTGCAGCAGCTTTACCAGCTAGGTTGGCAAGAAGTTTACCAAGATTAAGTATTTTGTTTTTTTATCCAGTCTTTTACACTTGATGAATCAGGCTTTGGGGTTGGAGTTGGAGCAGCACTTGATGTGGGAATAATAGAATTAATTATCACCCCAAGAATCATACCAAACGCAGTCAGGATACTAACAATAGTAATACCTTGCTCCCTAAACAAGGTTTTAATCCTCTCACCAAGAGTTGTATCCTCGTTTAACATTTTGTTTATTGTCTCTTTTATCCTGCTTACTTGGTTACGAAAAGCTTCTCTGTTTTCATTAATGACATCCATTCTTGCACCTCTCTCATCTTAAAGGTCTTTGATGCGATCGCTAATTCTTTTTATCTGGAATTCATCATTATCAGTCTTAGCTTGTTCTAACTTTTGTTTTTCTCTTGTTATGTCTTTATCAAGTTGTGTGAGTTTTGCCACGTTATTGGTGAGTTCTTCCTTGACAGTTGTCATTGCTTTTACTATTTCATCCATTTCACGCTTGTCTTTATTTGTTTGTGTTGAAATATCAGGACCCTGAAGAGCACTTTCTATTGACTGTGCTGTGTCATTCGCAACATTTGATAAATCTTGTAATGGAATAGTATCCACGTCTGGTAAATCGTTCTTGTGCTCTCCAAATCTTGCAACGCTTGCCGAGCTTTTTGTGATACTTTTATTCTACTGTCATACTCCGGCAAATTCAAAAATTGTCTTACCGCCATTGTTCCCCCAGAGCCAACAACCCTGTTATATTCACCTACCAAAGAACCAAGAGCAAGAAATGTAAAAAAAAACTTGCTTGGCAGTTATTCTTATTTCTTTATCACCAAACAACCGCCAGTATAATGTTTTACCATCAGATGATACTTTAAACTGGTCATAATCCATTTTGTCCGGTGTCATCTTATATCGTTTTTTTATTTCATCATAAAAAGATTTTACAAGATTTTCTTTGTGTGCTTCAAGTTGGGATTCTTTTAGCCTTCCTCCAAGGTCAGCAAGATGATCGCTTTCATTAAAAAAAACTCTTCGAATCGGCTCATCGGGCACCATTGGTAAATCATCATCATAATATTCATCATAATCATCTGGATCGTACACAGGATTGTCAAATCCTCCTTCAGCCATTGTTTATTTTATTTAATTTTAAAAAATATATTTAAAAAATAAAAACAATGTCGGCTTACGGAAACAAACTCAACCCTCATAGAAAACTAAGAGAACCTCATGGTGCCAAGGGCATCCGCACAAGTGTAGTAATAACTAATAATCCCTCAACAATAGACCAAAACCAGCAACTGCTTGTGAGATTTCCCAACCTAAGTACTAATGATGTGATAGTTCCACGTACTGCTCGTCTTGCCTTTGAAATAGAACTTAAAAGCAGAACAGACGCCAACGCTACTCTATTTCAAAATCTGGGTAAAACAATTGTAAAAAAAATGACAATAAGAATAAGTGGCAATGAAGTCATGTCAATAGATGACAGTGATGTATATCATTGTAATGTAGATTTATGGAAAAGCCCTACCGAACGAGTAAACATAGCTTACCAAGGTATTGGTAAATCAAACATGCTAAAACATAGCGTTGGTGCGGGAGATGCTTCCTCAGACACCGGAGATGAAGCTATTGCAGCAGCTTATGGAAATAGATTTTGTATTCCACTGGACTTTGAAATGTTAGAAAGTCATATGCCATTTTATCAAGCGGGGCTTGGTGATAGGTTAGAATATGAATTAACGTTTAACGATTATAACAAAGTTATCAAAGCAGTGATGCTGATGCATTTTATGTAATAAAAAATATCTGCTTGGAATTTAATACGGTTAGTGATGTTGAATTATCCAGACAAATAAGACAGCAAGTCAATGGTAAGATAGTATTTTTGTATGATCGTATCTTGCGACATAGAAAAATAACAGCAAACAAATCTGAAACCCTTCGGAATATCAACATTAATGTACCAGCACAGAGCATGAAAGGTATTCTAATGCTGTTTGAAGACCCAGAAAGAACAAGCGCAGAAACCTATTACAACCCAAAGATTAAAAAGGTTGAAAAGACAATAGAGGGAGTACCAAATCAGCTGTATAGTCAGGGCATGAAGGCATATCAACATTGGGATGAAATCAACAAATATTTTGCTTTAACATCAAAAAGAAACAAAGAGACAGAAATAGTAGCGAGGGACTTAAACTTTACCAGTGTTTCTCTTGAGACTTATTTGACAAAATCATATGCTTTGTGGCTTGACCTTAGAACATGTGATGACAATTTATTATACGGCAGTGGAAGAAGAATAGAAAACGGCAGTGAAGGCATAACGATATTAATAAATAAAAAAGCAGATGCAGATCAAACTTTAAATATTTATATATATATAATACAAGATGCGCAAATCAATTTCGAAGATGGAAGATTCAAAGAAGTACGATACTAGTTTACAACAAAAATATCCTAAATATTCACACAGTGCCATTATCTGTGGTCAGACAGGCTGTGGTAAAACAGAGTTTGTTCTTGACATACTTGAACAAGAGTATGTTGGAGTTTTTAAACATATAATTATATTGTGTCCAACCATAGAGTGGAACGAGGCTTATAAAAATAGATCCTGGATAGGTGATGTGAAAAACCCAAAAGATAAAAAAAAAAAAAATTGTCAATCCCGTGAGCAACGGTAAAGAAATGTTACAAGAACTGTTGCGTTTATTTTTCAAAAGATATGCTGGCCAGCCCACATTATACATTATTGACGATTGCTCAGCCACAAAAGAATTAACAAAGAAAAAAGATATGTTATCAGAGTTGGCATTCTCTGGTCGCCACGCCAAACAATCAGTATGGGTTATTTCACAGAGATATAATTCTGTATTGAAAGATTTGAGAGAGCAAGCAAAATGGTTGTGTATATTTTACACCAAGGACAGAGATAGTTATGAAAATTGTTTGAGAGAAAATGATGTTATTCCGACGCTGGAGGAGAGAACCAGAATAAAAAAAAAGCTTTAGCTAAGACTAAATATTCCAAGTTGATATTGAGAACTGACCAACCAACTGGTTATTGGGTTGAATATTTTTTTTCAAAAATACAAACTAGAGTGCCCATATAATCAATACACTCAATTCACCAACCAATATCGGTGCAACAACACTACTTATGTTTTCCGGGGCTTGTAAAACATACCTTCTCGGCTCACATATAAAATATTCTACGCCATCCTTTGTCACAGAAATTACAGGCGTTTCCTGTGCACCTTTTGCGTACGTTTGTAAAAAATCACTTTCTGAAGCACATATACAACATTTTACGTCATCGTCATCTCTTGTCATAATTTCCAGTGCTGTTTTATTTTTATCATATTCACTAATCTCACCGTCTGTTATTTTTAAATCCATTTTTTCTTATATAATATTTTTTTATTATTACAAAATATATTTATTTCATAATATCCGCAGGTATAATACCTTTTTTTACAACTGTTGCTAATAGTAATACTAACAGCAAAGTAGCAATGTTAATAGCAATACTGACCATGAATATAGTATTGCTAATAGCATTGCTCATAGCAAATTAGTAATGTTAATAGAAAAAATAGCAATGTTAATAACAATGCTATTAACAATACTAACAATTACTAGTTGCATGAATATCGCAGCTAGTTGTTTTGTATTTTATATTTATTTCAAGATAAAAAATAAGATTAATAATATAAAAATGAATGCGGAAGAACTATTACAAAATATATCGGAACAGACGGAACCAGATGAATCAAAGCAACAAGAAACAAAAAAAGAAAGATTATCAGCCATAGTGGCTGGCGGTGGTAGTCGTCAATATTTCGGTAAGGACATACAACTCACAAACATATATGGCATGTCACCAGATGAAATTAACAAACTTTACTGCAGATATGAAGCAAGACTTGGGGCAAGTATGACCAAGACTTTAGGCAATTCTTTTATTAACTTGTATGTGATGGGAGTATCAAAATATTTTAATGTAACCAATCCACCAAAACTGACAGAAGATTTGGAGGAAGACCCATTTATTAATCATGCTTTGACAAGTGCTTGTTGTGAGTTGTATTACAGGTATTGATTTTAATAAAAATAAAAATATAGATAATATAAATGGAGAATCAAGAGAGTGAAGTTATACCTGTTGTTACGCAACCTGTTGAACAACAAAAAGTAAAAAATCCAAAACGAGTAGAAGCTGGAGAAAAAGGAGCAGCGGCAAAAAAGGCAAAGCGTTTGCTTCAAGATGTTACAAATCAAAATGCTGCAAATCAAGATACTGCAAATCAAATAACAAAAATAACAATAGATGAAGAGGAACCAGAAATCAAAATAAATGTATACAAAAATAATATTCCGCCGTGTCTGGTTTTATTAGGCATTGCTGGGTTGGGTTTGTATATTTATAACAAGAAATCTGCTACACAACCTGTGCAACCTGCTGTTCATGTTGCACCAAAAGACCCGTTTGATTGTTTTTAATAATTTATTTAAAAAAATAATATAAAAAATAATATAAAAAAATGGCAGCAAGTATTGACGGAAAACAAATTGTAAATATGATGTATCATGCTGGAGTGGAAACACTTTTAACTATTGGATAATCTGAGATTGGCAGAAAACTACTAAAAAGACCAGCACCTAAAGTGGATTTTAATATGGTAGATTTTGGGATGTTGTCTGTGGATATAATGTTAGCAATGGCTACAAAGGATATGCTGATTAAGCAAGGTATTATTCCTGCGGATTTTAAGAAATAATTTTAAAAAATATATATATATAAAATGGCAAGTGCAGTAGCAATGATGATAGGTGGAGCATTAACAAACGCATTGGCGTTTAGCGGTTCAAATTATTTCTTTTCAAAAATGGGAAGTCATTCAGATGAGGAAAGACAAAGACATGACAAAGCAGTGGAACAATTAAACGCAGCACAAGCGGAGTGGAATAAAAAAAGAACAGAGAGATTAGATTTTATTAATAAGCAACTACAAAAAGAGCATCATGCAGAGCAAACTTTTGATGATGTGGATCAGGCTATGAAACAGTATTATTACATAACTGGCAAACATTTGCTTTTGGAACCGAAGCCCAAGTTGAGTGATTTTTATACACCATCTCCGGATCAACAGAATAGAGAAATTACGTTTATTGTGGTGGGCATGGCTGCAACTGGATTTGTGGCGTATAAATTGAGTTCATAAAAAAAAATAGTTTAAAACTATAATTACTTTGGATTTCTTTGAAATAACTAAATATGTTTACTTTGAAATAACCTTTGGAAAGACTAAGTCATATGCATGATACCTATTTTTTTTGTTGTTTTTACATGGTTTCAATCCAAGTGGTCGCATATAATATGGTGGTTTAGCACTCTTCTCTAATTTATCTTTGAGATGACCAGGCGCCCATACTTCACCGTTGTCTAATAATGTCAATACCATGGATGGACCATATTCAGTTTCTACTATTTTCGTATCTGTAATAGTGTATATTTTATTTAGTTCCAAGTCTGTCCATTTCTTTGTGCTATTTTGATTTTGCTCTTCAAGCAGTTCATCAAATTGTGCAGTTGTGATATCCATTTTTTCTTTATAGTTATATAAAGTTTAATATTTAGTAGAAAAAAATGGAAAAGATTTATTACAGCCCAAAAGTATTTTGGAGAGGTTACACAGCAGTTAAAAAATTGGCAAAAGAGGCTGGTGTTAGTGAAAAAAAGGCATTAGAATTTTTAAAAAAACAAGCTGTGTGGCAGATTTATTTACCTGCGCCGAAGAAAATAATTAGACCCAGGTTTGATGTTTCTACTAAGAATGGAGTGCATCAAGCTGATTTGTTATTTTTACCGCATGATACTTTTGGGATTGGTCGTGGACGCAAGACATATAAATATGCATTGACTGTGGTTGATATTGCAAGTAGATACAAAGAAGCAGAGCCACTGACTTCCAAGGATAGTAAAGAAGTTGCTAAAGCATTTGAAAATATATACAGTCGACATTTGAAATATCCAAAGTTAGTACAAGTGGATCCAGGCAGAGAATTTATGGGTGCAGTATCACAGTTGATGGCAAAACACAAAGTAAATATCAGACGAGGCAGAACAGAAATACACAGAGACCAAGCTTTAGTGGAAAGATTTAACAGAACATTAGCTGAAAGATTGTTTGGTTATCAGTATGCTAAGGAAATAGATTCGCAAAAACGTAATAGAGAATGGGTAAAGAGATTAACAGAAGTTGTTAAAGCCATAAATGCGGAGACAAAAAAGCCCCCTCCTGTTGAAATAAAAATATTAAAAGATGATCCTATCTGTATGAATGCAAGTGTAAGATATTTATATCAACCCGGGGAACAAGAAGGTGGAAGACGCAGAGCAACTGATCCAATGTGGAGTGTAGATATTCACAAGATTAAAAGTTATATGGTGACGCAAGGTATAAGAGTTTATTATTTGAAAGCACCAGCGCCACAGAGAGGATTTGTCAAAGAAGAATTACTTATTGTTCCTGCTGATACCCAAATTCATAAGTTTTTATAGAAACCATGTGCATCAGTTGTAATTCCATCTTCTCGGGTGTATCTTTTTGAGTAAAATGGTGATAATGTAACTTTGTTTACTGTTACGCCAAATAACTGATGCTTTATTGATCGTATCATATTCATATCATGGGTGTATTTTTTCTTGCCAAACAATGCATCCTTGTAGTTTTCAAAGTTTATGTGTTTTTTGACTACATATTCTTTTACACCCTTTGCTTTTTTAATAATCTTCTCATCCGCTCTCAAAATAGAATATAGTTTGGGTCTTAATCCAACATACTCATCTATAGCAACACCAGCACATTCGTCTTTCATTTTACCTACTTTCTTGTTTGTTTTATCATACATTGGGTGATTTTCAGGATAATTACTTAGATCATACTCATCTTTCATTTCAACCATGTCTTTGTATGCATCATCTGTTTTGATGTCTATCAGTAGGCTATCAGTGTCTATGTATAATAAACTACATTTATCCCCATATTTTTTCTTTAGAGTATTATAGTACCAATCATACATATGGTACTTTGATAATTCCAATACTGACATCCCAACATAGATTGGTTTGTTTAATGTTAATTTTGTTTTGTTTACATGTACTGCTGATAATTCATCTGAAAATTTTATACGCCTGTTAAAGTTGGGTTTGGCTATTATTTTTCTTATCTTTTCATTTTCAGAGCCGTTAGTTTTGACTAGTTTTATATCAGTCAGCTTGCGTAGATTTTCCATTGTTTTGCCAAACACAGAGTTGTTCATAAGTTTGTAAAACTCTGTTTCAAATTTTGATTTAGCCTCTCCCCTAAGTTCTGTGTTTAGGTTTATGTATGATTCCATCCATGGTTTTTCATTAAATTCTAATACTCTGTGTATTTTCTTTAGTTTCATGCCCAAAGATAAATACAGTTCCAGGTTTTTGTAATGTATCACATATTTTTCTTTGTCCCTAAGATTAGGAACTAGTTGTTCTGTATTTATCATGCTATTATTTTCTAACAGATCTGTTTGGTATTTAGACAACCATTCTTTTTCCACTGCTAATCTTTCCGGTGCAAGCGGATAGTCATTATGAGATTCATGAAGTTCTTTAGGATATTCCAAATCAACTTCTGGAAAATATCCTTTTCCTTCTTTTGGCTCTGGCAACGTTTCCACCCACTTAAAGCCATAATATGGAAGTGGCTGACTCATTGCCCACCCATAAAGATTATTTGCATCATAATACATTAAAAAGTTGTTTTCCTCGTTAGGGTTATAATCAGCTACATGTGAATTGTTTGCTTTGGCATATCGTTTTGAATATAAATCATGATAGTCTCCAAGAGTTTTACAGTTAAACTCTTTCCATATTTTTTGAGCGTGCTCGTAATCTTTTTAGGTAATACCTTCACCTATTAATTTACTGTAAAATGCTTCTATGGGTGGTAATTGCGTTTCCTTAAATCTTTCCATACTGTCCATATATTCGTATGGATAAACACCTTTTCGTAAAAGTTCAGGTTTTAGATATAAATTATGATAGTCTTTAAGAGTTTTACAGTTAAACTCTTTCCATAGTTTTTGAGCATATTCATAATAATCTTCGTAATCTTTGAGCTTTATACCGTCATTTGAAAAACTACTGTAAAACTTTTCTACAGGTGGTAATTTCGTTTCCTTAAATCTTTCCACACTGTCCATATATTCATGCGGGTAAATACCTTTCCGCAGAGGTAAATTTGTTTGTCTAAACTGATTTTTGGTAAGTTCATAATCAGATGTGCCTGTTGCATCAACCAATTCATCTAGAGGCTTCATCATAAACTGACAGCTATCCAAGAATCTTAGTTGTCCGGCACTAAATGAAATATACTTTTCAGCGTTGTTTTTGAATGCATGTAATATTACCTGTCATTTTATGTATTTTTTGCATTATAAGATGACTATCATATCCTTTGAGGTTGTGAAATACAACAGGGATGATTGTTTTATTTGGTTTTATTTTTAGTTTTAGGTTGCAGTTTTTATGTGCTGCACCTCTGTATTTTCCTGTAAAATGACAGTGGTCTCTTACTTTACCGTTTTTGCCACATTTCCAACCTATTTCATTTTCGCATATCCAGCAGTGTGTCGCTTTTTCATAATCTTCCTCATTTTGTTGTGTCATAATTAAGGGTTTTGGGTGAGCAAATATTTTATTAATGTTGCTCTTCTCACATTCTAAGTGATTTAAAAACTTTTCAACAACATCTTCACCTCTGTAAATAACAGGTTCTTCAGCTTTGCCATCATATCTGACAACCTGGTATCCAAAACCACAAGCTTCGTGTACATTTATGATTTCAGATTTCTTTCCAAATTTAGTTGATTGCGGTTTGATTATACTTTCAAAATCAGCATATATTGCATAAGGCACAGGCATCTGATTTTGATGATTTTTAAATTTTACGGTATTTTTACCTTCTTTTGGCATTTTTATTCTGCAAGAATTTTTGTTAATACCATCACAGTCTTCCTTGTGTTTTGTAAGTAGATCTTCTCTTGAAAAGCCGTAAAGACAACGATCGCAGAAATAAGTTTTACCATGATGTTTGTTTTGATCGTAAAGTAATCTATTTAGATTTTTAATCCAGCAATAGTGATATTTTGTTGTTATTGTTTTTGGTTCGTTGGGATAATCATCAGGGTTATAGTTGTCATCTATAATTCCTTCTTCATTATTTGGATCGTCTTCGTTCTCTGATTCAACCTCAGTGTCTTCAGATATTAAGATCAAATTAATTCGTTCAATATCTTTTGGTTGTTCTGATATTTTATATGGAAAAACAGATACCTTTTTATTTTTTCCTGTTATGGTATATCCATAAACATTAATAGCAAGATTATTTTGTTTTTTTTACTTTGGTTATTTGAGAAATTGGAGTGGGAAAGTCAATGTTATCTTTCTTCAAAAACTCTATACTAGGATACTTTGATAATCTGTCTGTATGATCTGCAGCTGAATTTAAAGCAGAATTTATTGCATGGAACAAACATTTATCATCATTGTTTTTCACATTTATAATTGCTTCCTTATCAGCTACTGCTTTAGGTAGAGGAATATATGAAGAACCTTTTAACGGCTCGTACTTTGCAATATTTAAGTAAAACGTAACACAGTGATCAATCTCCAGTCCTGATGCTGTGTTTGTAAATCTTTCAAGGCTCTCTTGTATATTTGCAGATGATTTATCGTAAGACTCATTTATTTTTTCAGAGTTTAAGATTGCATTTTGTTCACTGTGTAATACTGCTGTGGTGTATTTTTTGGTATCACCATCATCTTTGAATAAATCTACAGTGAGACCTAATTGAAACTTTAATCCATTCATCTTTGTCAGCTCTTTGCTTATTTGTTCTGTGATAATGGATTTTTTATCACGAAATAGTTCTTGAGGGTCTTTGTATTTCTCGGCAGATATTTCGTATGCTTTAAAATAGCCACACATTGGTTTGTCAACCAGTTTTAATTCTTCTTTAGATTTTCTATCATTAAGCTCTTTCAATTCATTTATAACATTGTCTCGTGATTTAGCATATTTCTGATTTTGCTCATCTTGCAATTTATCATATTTCTGCTTTTCTCGTTTACGTTGTTTCTTAGCACGTCGTCTCTTAAGTAAATTTTCTAATGTTTGAGATTTAACCTCTTTTAGAGTTTCCTTTGGAACTTCTTTAAGAGGTTTTAATGCATTTATACCGTTAGATAGTGTTTGCTTATCTATAACACCTGTATCATACAGGCGTATTAAATTTATTATAGTCTCCTCGTTTTCCATACTTTATTTGTTATATATTTAAAAAAAAGATATTTAATATAAAAATAATTATATAAAAAATAGACAATGGAAAGTAATGTTTGTCAATTTCTTAAAATTGGATTACATAATCCATGTAAAAGCAAGCCAACAAAAGATTCCGATTATTGCAGTTTGCATAAATATAGATTAAAAACAAGTCATGTGTTACCGTGCCTAAAATGTAAAAAAGGCACTTCTGCAAGATATCAAGTATGTGTTGGTTGTGGTGCTCATTCGATTAGAATGAAACACGAATACTGGAAGTTAAAGTCGTACAACGCTGAGTGTCTTCGATTTAGATGTATTGAGGTTTACATTATATTTTGATAACTTATAAAAAAAATTAAACTTGCAATCTTCACTACCCCTATTTTAAAAAAGTTTTAATAAATCAAGTAAAATCACCATTTCATGGTGATTTACTTATATATATGTATTTTGGGTGTTTCTGGCTCAAACTCGAGCAGACTCGAGCAGAGCGAGAGCTTTGGGCCAGAACACCCAAAATACATATATATAGCGTTAATCCAGAGAATCTTTTTGAAAAAAGGGATTATATATTATATAAAAAACTGAAACAAGGCAATGAAGAAAAAACTTGCATCTACCGAAAACAAAGATCTCATAGTGACTGAGACGGGCGGCGGAACAAAACTTCAAATGAACACCGGAACGTATGAACTCTTCAAATACGCAACGGAGAAACTGTTCACCTCAACTGAATTGATGTATTGCTCAAAACAAATCCCGGTAACGGATAGACAAGGTATGTTAATTGAAACGCAATACAAAATGTCCTCTGAAAAGACATCTCTGCACTCTTAACATGTATCATACAAAATGTTCATGCTTGGTAAATGGAAAGAGTATGAACCACTTCATGAACACTAGCCTGCATGAGATATTGAACATCATTGAAAAGAAAATGGAAAATGAAAATTGTTCCTTAGATAATTTTAACAAGAACATAAAAGAATTGATCATGTCTTACTAAAAATCAGATATCAATGAACAAAATGTACGCAAAACAGAAAGTGAGGACGACACCTCAGTGCGTAGCATCGAAGGAGAGACTGATGTTTAATCTCTAGACAATGATTACTCTGATTGCGAAGTACATATAAATGACACTGAACGTGATCAAGCTCAGCTTACAAATGAAAGAATCTTTGCTTTACTCTCAGATAAATGTACAGATACATTGAATACACAGGGAACACTTCAACAACTTGATGAAACTTACGACACCGCAACGGACAGCCATTTGGATGATAGCATCACTGAACTAAAATCAGTAGTACAAAACAAGCAAAAACCTGGAACGAAGAAAATATCAAAAAACATACGCCAAAAAGACAAGCCTAATAAGGAACAGGAAAATAAACGTGAAATCACAGAATTATATTGTTTCAATGACTGCACCGAAAAGAGTGGTAACATGACTAGATGCAATTGGTGCATGAAATGGTATCATGACAAATGTGTCGGAATTAATCATACATAATAATATCGGATGGTAGAGCTGCGAAGGATGCAGAAATATGCCAATCATGATACAACTTCAAATGTAAAGCATTCTATTGAAAACATATCCAAACAAATTTCAGATCTTTCGGCTAACGTAGATTCCAAATTCGCACAGTTAGAAGATAGAATAACAGCCTTACATAAGCACCAGAAATGTCTAAGCCAGGAAAACACAGCTTAAATGTGCGAAATCAAAAATGATATTTCAAATCTTAAAATTGATGTGGACAAGAAAAGAATATCATCATAACCAAATCACAAGGAATATTTGACAAGCTGAAAACCTTGCAAGACCTGATTAGATATATTCAAGCTACCAAAGGATGCCAGACAGAAGACCACACCCATTCAGTTACGCCGACCCCGAAAACTGCAGTAACGCAACTCCCTTCATTAACGCTGACCCCTTCAGTTACGCTGATCCCGCAAACCCCTTCAGTAACGCCGATCCTGCGAACCCCTTCAGTAATGCCGATGTCGAAAACCACTGCAGTAACGCTGATCCCAAAAACTGCAATAAGGCAAGCCCCTTCAGCAACGCAAACCCCTTCAGTAACGCCGATCCCGCATCCACCCTTGACAATCAAGGCTCATGTTCAAGTAAGTCAAAACATGACCTCTCCACGATACACCGATAACTACAAAAAAAAGTAATGTACTCCATAACAATACCCTCGTCATTGGTGATTCTCTTTTAAAAGGAGTGAAAACAAAGGGTTTATATAAAAAGATGTCAAAACTATGAGAGACGCCAATATCCGTGATGTAACTGATATCGTTCCCACACTTGGTATAGGAAAATATAAAACAATAATTCTGCTTGTGGGAGGCAACAACGCCAGTAATGGTCAGACGATTGCACAGATTGAGGAAGAGCTTGAAAGCCTCCTACTTCAAATAAGGGTATATGGACATTCTGAATGCAGTATAATTATCTCGGGATTGCCGACGAGACACATATGTAGAATATGTCAACAACTTGTTAGTCGATATTTGTGATAACGATAATATTCATTATGTTCCACAGTATAAATCATTCTTCAAATATCCGTCTTCTTCCGTGATCAACAAACGGTTTTATCGCATGGACGATATTCACCTGAGTGCACAAGAGACAAGTCTCCTCATGCAAAATATCAATGCAATTAAGCCCATTTTTAAACCAAAAATGGATGACTGTCATAATTGTGGCGAATGAAACCACAATACGGACCATTGTACACATGGCAAACCAATAAGATGTCATGGATGTCATGGACATGGACATAAGCAAGGGAAGTGTCCACATGCTACAAGTTAGGAAAGCGGTAAAGAATAAGACGCCATTCACCATGTAAATACTCATGGACAAACACTTTATTCTTATAATGTATATAATGCATTAACTAGTATTTGTTCGGAATGTCATTCTTATCTATGTACAAATTGTATGCCAACTGATATTCCTTTTGAGGACACTACTACGTCATATCTTAGTGATGCGGCTAGTAATACTGCTAGTAATACAAATTGTAACTCATCTGATATTCTTCTTGAGACCACTACTACTTCATATCTCAGTAATGCAGCTAGTAATACTGTTTATATTTCCACTAGCAAAGCAAATATTTTAAGTAACTTTGAAACAAAATCGAAACATAATGATGAATGTGTGAGTTTGGAGTTAACAAAAAAGGGACTCAAAATTGCAAATATTAATATAGGGCAACTTCTTGTTGATAAACCTAAATTTGAAGATCTTAAGTTATTAATAACTCAAAAGGAAAATGTAAATGTGTTTGGTATATGTGAAACATGGCTTCAGAATGAAGAAGACAGTAAATTAAACTTAGATGGTTTTAAATTTGAAAGGATAGAAGTCAAGGGCATAAAGAAAGGGGTGGTGGGATTTTAGTGTATATAAAAGAAAATGTAAATTATAAACGTAGACAAGATATCGAACTTGGGAAGATAGAAAGCATATGGTTGGAAATAATACTGCTGAAGTCTAAACCAATTATTATTTGCTCTGTATACAGACCTCCTAGCTCACTTATTGTTGATGATTTTGAACAGGAAATCCAAAAAGCTTTAGGTCATGATGAAAACGAAATCATCATTATGGGTGATACAAATTATAACTTCCTAAAAAATTCACCTAAAAGATGGTTAGATTGTCTTGATACATACAATTTTGCTCAATTAATACAATCTCCAACAAGGGTTAATACAAACTCGTCTACCCTTATAGACCATATTTACTCAAATAAACCACATAATATATGTGAAACAAATGTTCCAATATATAGTGAAAGTGACCACTACCCAGTCTGCGCAACAAGACATGCACCCTTTATTAAATCAGGTAATACACATACAGAAATAACTTACAGAGATTTTAAGAAATTTGATACAATGCATTTCAATAATAGTTTAAATGAAACGTTTGATCTTATCAATATAGAAAGTACGACAGATGTAAACTCTGCCATAAGCTCGTGGAATGATTCTATTTCTTAATGTACTAGATAAACATGCACCTATAAAAACTAAACGAATAAAAAGCAACACACTTCCAAGTTGGTTGACTCCTGAAATAAAAGAATCAAGGAATAAAAGAGATTTCTATCATAAGACCAGTTTGTCCAGTATAAACATAGGAGAAATAAAACAAATATTCTCATTGATCAAGCTAAAAAGGATTACTACACCAAAGCCATAGAAGATAACAAAAACTCTGGGACCATGTGGAGGTATATAAATGAAATTAAATGAGGGAAAACTAAGTCAAAACACCCAAACAAAGTAAAAATTGGTAATAGGTATGTCACATCTAAGAAAGATATTGCTGATGAGTTTAATGATTTTTTCACAAATCTTTCAAATAATATTTCTGATTCTAATGAAAGTCTTAATCTAGAAAAACTAAGGGATTTTGTTAGACAAAAAATGCCAAATAAAAAGGGAATTTTCTATTAGAAACATAACCATGGATGAAGTTCTAAAATACATAAATCAGCTTGATTCTACAAAGTCAACTGGTCTAGTTGGTATAGGCCCTCACATTTTAAAAACGGCGGCGCCAATTCTTGCAAAATCGATATGTCACATTATAAACATTAGTATTATGACATGTGTATTCCCAGAAAAATTAAAAAATGCAAGAGTAGTTCCTATATATAAATCAGGTGATGCTGATGATCCCGGTAATTACAGACCAATTTCTATTTTACCCACATTATCAAAAATACTAGAAAGACAAATAGCCAGCCAGTGTATTGAGTATCTGGAAATGTATGGTCTAATTTATAGGGGACAGCCAGGCTTTAGAAAATCTCATTCCTGCCATACAGCATTAACAAAGCTAACATATATGTTACTGCAAGAATTGAATAATGGACATGTCACTGAACTTGTTTTTATTGATTTCAAAAAGGCATTTGATCTAGTTAACCATGAACTTTTGTTGGCAAAACTTAAACGTTATAACTTTGATAAATGCACTTTAAAATGGTTCAACTCGTACCTTACAAATCGATACCAGAATATACAAATTTCGACAGAGCTTTCAAAGCCTAAACTTATAAAAACAGGGGGTACCACAAGGGTTAATACTTGGACCACTTCTATTTATCATGTTTGACAATGATTTACCACTTTATGTAGAAAATGCAAACACAAACATATTTGCTGATGATGTAACATTGTCTACGTCTGGAATGAAATTATACAAGAAAACAGCCAGCTTAGTCTCAAACAACCAGAGCAATGGGCTAAGCAAAATAAAATGTTAATAAATGAAGAAAACAAAATATATGAGTATAGGTACATCTCAAAAGTTGTCTAAACTTAATAATGAAGTAAAACAAATATATATATAGAGAGTCAAAAATTATTAGGGGTATATATTGATAAAAACCTGTCATGGGACGTCCATGTTGATAATCTTTGTACTTCTTTAACAAACAAAACTAATCTTTTGTGCAAAATCAAAAATTTCTCACACATGAAACAAGAATTATGTATTACAATGCATACATACAACCAATTTTGGATTATGGTGACACTATTTGGGAAAATTGCTCTAGCAACAATATTAATACAATCCAAAAAATTCAAAAGAGAGCATCTCGGATCATCCTTAATAAGCCATATGATGCATCTTCAAAACCTTTATTTAAAGAGCTTAAATGGTTAAATGTCCATGATCGAATACAATTTCATAAAGCAGTGCAGGTTTACAAATGCGTCAATAATCTTGCTCCAGACTATCTTACATCTTTGTTTCAAAAGGTTCATTCCTCTTATAAATTAAGGACTTGTTCATATGGTGATCTAATCGTCCCGAAACATAGGCTAAGTATATACAAACAAAGTATTCGTTATTCTGGTGCTGTCATATGGAACTCGATCGCACCTCCAATGCGACAAGCCAAACATATCAAAGAATTTAAAAAGAGATATTATTCCTATCTTTTAGGTAATACTAGTTAATTTTAATTTGCTTGCATTTGGTTAAGTACCTTAAAATAACTTTTGATTTTACAACAGGAAACTCTTCAGAATTGTATAATATTGTATGTATATAACCATGTGTGTGTGTTACATGTTTCTTCATTTGACGGCCTCAAGGGAGAACAATTGTTGTAAATTGATTGAGTTACCATCATTAAATAAAGCATGTATTATTATTATTATTATTATTATTATTATTATTATCCTCTCTGACGAAATATCATCGAAGGATCGAGTTTCTATAAAAGCTAATACTCTTAGATACAGTTATGAAGCGAGAGCATACGTATTTCAAAACGGTTGGGATAAGAAATCGTTGGACTTATATTGATAATAGTGTAGGAATTCATTCAGTGATATTACACGTGAAAGGAAAATGTTTACATGATTTGTACAGAGAAAAACTTCTATTATGCGATTGAGGCTGTACTATTTATAATACTGGATTGAAATAGACGGTTCTGTACTTTCCATTTAAAATGTTGGATGAAAATGACTTTCTTTGACTCTTCATATTGATAATAGATTGTCTACATGCAATAGTAAAACCGACTAAATAGCCGTGAAAATTCAATATATGTAAGTTTGTATAGATTACAGCGTGATCATCTCACTGTCTTGAATACTGTTATGACTCAGTGTGAACGCAGTGTGATTCGTCATTATAAGCCACTATTCACCTGTGCATTTGTTTAATAAATACTGAAAATAACCCGCTATTCAAATTTAAGATTTCTGATTTAGTATAAGTTAGCTCTGTGAAAAGTGTAGATATGATATTTAAAACCAGCTTGTATTATAACTAAATAATACTGTGTTCAAACATGAGTAACTGAGTTTATGTGTAAATATTCTTTATTTATTCATTTTGTAAATATGAAGAGACAATATAGATTACTACTACTACTGCTACTGCTACTGATACTGTTGTTGCTGCTGCTACTGTTGTTGCTGCTGCTGCTACTTATGTTGCTGTTGCTATTGTTGTTGTTGCTGCTGCTGCTACTATTGCTACTGTTGCTGCTGTTGCTACTATTGAGGTTGCTGCTGCTACTATTGCTTCTACTGCTGTTGCTGCTACTACTGCTACTACTACTAATACTACTGCTGCTACTTTCCGACCCTTGCATTATATATGTTCCATCTAACATAAATATATTGTTTACATAATATTGTTTTGTCGAAAAACTGTCAATTGGAAAGTATGATATTATTCATAACGAGTACAGTAAACCGTAACATAGTTTTATTTTCTTCGATGTCAACGGCGTGTGACGGAAGGCGGAGCATCATTTAACAGGAATAAAGCCTATAAAGCGATGCTATATTATCAGTTAACGCATAAGCTATTAAATGTAGACACTAGAGCGAAAGGGGAAATTGCATGTATGCTGCCCATATTGGCCATTCGGATAGTAGGGAACTGGCTATATATAGTATGGTATATAGGTTTGTCACTGGATTAGCACTCCGACCTTATCACAGGGATGGGGGATTTTAGTGCGATATTCAACTCAAATTCAATGAGGCGTTAATCCGAGACTCTCTGCACAGACACGGTATGTATATGATTTTCCTCCTAGACCGTCCGCACACGCTCATTATGCTTAAATATTCCCTCTTTACAGCCCCTCTTATTTAACAAAGAAATAGGAGGATGACACACTTTGACTGAGAATTCAAACGAGAGGACAGGCCATTGAATAATAGATGCCCACCGTGCTGAAACTATGCAACAGTGGACCCGGTCTTGTAAAAATACACAGGGTTGTTACTTGTACTCACCTAAGTTTGTGGAAGCGTTCATTTAAACGGAGGTAAAGAACGTGAACAAAGGGTATCAGGAATGAAAGACATTACCCAGGAATAATGTTTCCATCAACATTTTTTAGATAGCGACGATTGTGTTAAGTGTAACCCGTATATGTTATAATGAATGAATAACATTTCGGAATTGTGGATACAAAGACTGTCGTGAGTGTCACGACGAGAGAGAGAGTATTTATTATTGTATAAAGTGCTCCCCTACTTGTCCCAACTATCCGCTATGTTTGGAGTATCATCCGTTTACCTCGTGACTCAACATTTCACTCATCATGTCTGTAATAGATCAACCAATTGAAACCAGTTGCAGCGCCTTCTTGTTATCAAAAAAAACTCTGGGACGCGATGAGTGACAATAATGTACGTGGAGTGACAATGTGAGTTGGAGGAGTGGGTAAACGTGTTGAAAAGGTTGGAGGTTATTATTTGCTTTCAATAAAGACATGCCTCTACTTGTCAGTTATTTTTAAACGTGATATTAAGTGGATAAAGCATGTGACTGCGCATGCGTATAACTAAAGACATGTAAAAACACAGAAACATAATACCACTCCGTGAAATGAGCTGCCGTCATTCATTAAGTATTTAAAATAGGTTATACTGTATTTAGTTGTTGACTTTACTAGGAATAACATGGGGTTTAAAGTGTTTCGTATAGTGTGAAGAATGCGGCAATGATTAATGCGATACTTGCTGAAAGTTTCAAGCTACAAAGATCGTTTCGTTTATCAAACGCTTGTGGACTCGTTAACATTACTTTATACAAGTGTTTCAAAACTGCTGGAATTCAATCCGAACTGGTATATGGTCATATTGAAATCGAGGACATTGCATTATCGCACGTATGGTTAGAAATTGATGGACATATTGTAGATAACACTTATGTAGAGGATATATAAGAACCTGATTTCATTAAACTAAAGAGATCAACCAGATATCAAAAATCAATTGACCCAAACTGCGAGATTGAGAACCTTTACTTGGGAGACGAAGTAACAACAAAAATGGGAATCAACAATCACGAAGTGACGTTGTTTGAATGGGCAATTAAAAATATGGATAAGACTATCGCAAAACAAAATCCAGATGAAACGCTATTATCGAGGCATGTCGAATTTCCTGAAGTACAATTTTGATTTGATGTCACTGTCATTACCTATAAACAACACATGTTGGACTTGTGATAAGGCAGGAGGATCGCCAAATATTGCATTAAGTGTAAAGTAGCTAAATACTGTAATAAGGATTGTCAACGCAAGAATTGGTTACTTATCCATAAAAGCATATGCATTACTCCATTTTCATTGTAATGTTAACGGAAAAGGAAATGGAAGTTCTCCTCAATACGAGGACTGAGCTCAAGAGGGTCATCCAAAGTCAAACACCAAAGCAGTGACATAGCTTCGGACGTGGAAAGGTGGCTTCTAAAGAACGCGCACTATTTTATCGAACTTCAGTTTCTGTTCGCCAGTCAAGACGTTAGGACGTGATTACGAAAATATGGATTTATTCCAAATACCTATAAACTCGGTGAAAAGGAAATTAAAAACGCGCATAGCTCGTGAAAAAAAAGAGCAGCGCCTCAGTCCGAAATGTATATTAGATTGGTCCTCCCAGCGGAGCAGACGACAGCTATAGCCCAGAGTATGTAACTTAGAACGTCAGAATAAACCTACATTAAAGCGAATGAAAGAAACTCGCGAAAATCGTAAGAGGAACCGTTTTAGAAAGGAGTCAGCCTTTACCTATATAACTCTATGTAAACTTTTAGTCGCCGTGGCGACCATTTTGATTATTGGACGATACAAAAAACACAAAATTGATAGAGGCCTACCCAAGGAACATGTTTATGGTATTTCACAATAATGGAATAAGTGGTTTCGGAGGAGATGCCGTTTGACAATTCCTTAAATTTGACCTAATTTTAGCCATGGCGGCCATCTTGGATGACTGGCGGCCATGAAAAACACCAATCTGAGAGGGGCCCTCCCAAGTAACATTGTGATGAAGTTTCATCAGTAGTATAGATACTGGGGGTACCAGGCCAGTTTTCCCCTCGCGGGGAACTCATGAGCTCATGTTTATAATTATCCATTTCGGCCAGCAGTCGTCTTTTATTGGTGTCCATAAAATCATCACGAACTACTTTATATTCTACTTGGAGTTGTTTACCTCTCATCAATTCTCTTCTATATTTATTTTTCAAATTGTTAAGTTTTTTGCAAACCTTTTCTAATCTTTCTTGTTCCATTATATAATAATACTATATATAATTATTTTTAAACCTTATTTAATATTTTCAATATCCTTGAATGGGACCTAACTATTAAAATCCTCATTGTAACCCTTCCATTTAATCAATGCTTGTTTCTTTTTGTAATCACGTCGTATTACTTTTTCAATCCTGAATATTTCTTGCTTTGCTTTTATCATTTCTAATTCATAAAAGCTTCCATCAATGTTTTCGTTGTTTAAATCTTTTATTTTGTATGTCACAGGATTTGTGTTTTGAATTTCATCAACAATAAATATTTCTTCAGTCCAATTTGGGGTATAACCTTTCTCAAACGTTCTTTTATATTTGCTGATTCTAACATTATCCCCTATTTTAAACTTTGGCTTAATTTGATTACTTCTCATTTTTCCATACAAGTTGAAATACACTGTTCCTTTATTTTTCTCACCACTAGCCTCAATCGGTGTCATTTTAATACTCCGATGTTTTGTATTATTATACTTGTCAACCATTTCTTGCAACACGTCTAAATATGTGTATGTATTGTTTGCTGTAAAATATTTCCACATCCTCTCTTTCAATGTTCTATTAAATCGTTCAATTACTACAGCTTTTCAGAAATTAAAAGTGTGATACATTTTGATATTATTATCATCAAGAAATTGCTTGAATATTTTATTGTAAAATTCCACACCTTGATCAACTCACAACAATTTACACCGTCTTCCTGTACTGATTATCTGCCGGAACGCTTTAGTAATTTCTAAACCAGTTTTATTTGGAAATGGTACAACCCAAGCAAATTTACTAAATAAATCAATAACAGTAAGCAAGTATTTAGTACCTTTATTATACTTTGCAAACGATTGCATGTCAACCGAGTCAGCAGACCATATTTTATCAATTTCATTAACAATCACACGGCGTTGAGTGAACTTTTTTCGTATGGGTTTATGCAGTTCATCTGCTAACTTATCAGTCCATTTCAACGCCTTTTCTCGTTTTTTTGAGTTTCCAAAGACCAAGTTTATATTTTGCACTAATAACTGGTTTTACTATCAAATTCTTAGCAATCTTTTCTCCAATAGTTTTAGACTTACTAGATTTTAAACCAGTAAGCATGTTTGTATCACACATTGATTTATTACTAGGATTTTCATCATAACAAATATCATGATCTTTGCAAACAGCATCTAACTCATTTACCGGCTCTCCGCTATCAAGCGGATAACCCGGACCGCAATATTTATAGCCAGGAAGTGTTAGCCCCTTTTTGGGCAGAAAAGGGAGCAAAGCTTTATGAATATCAATATTTCCACCTTCTGTGTTTTTAACAAACTTTGTTTTAGTAGTTCCACAAGATGCACAAGTTGCTCTTAACATTTTTCTACCATTTTTTGCTAAAACATACTTAGGATCAACATTTTCAATAACCATTTTTTCTTTTATACAGTAACTCATATATAATATGATTAGATTAAACTTCATTTACAAAATATGATTTTATAATGTTTTCATTTTCTATTGGTTTGTATGGTTTTAATATTTTATAAAGAATATCGTACGCACTATTTCCCTCTTGCAACTTTTTGACAAAGTACAAACAGAAATATCCGCACAAGACACTTGTTTTATCTTGATATTGAATGGTGTTGTATTTTATATTAGGTATGTAATTTAAAACTTCCTTTGACGGGCTCAAGCCAAACGGATCGAAGTAATAATTATCATAGTAACAAGTCCAGTGTGTACTAGGCCCAATATGATCATCAAGTTTAATAATGTCACATTCTAGTTTATTTTGTTTTGTTGGTAATTTGTTCTTGCTAAACACTCCCCTGAATTTCTGTATACCTAGCTGCTTGACCCATTTTATTATATCTAAGTTAGAGATAGGTTTATTTTTATTTTATTATTTTTTTTATGAATGGAATACTTCTGTACGGTCTAATTTGTGAGTCTACTAGCAAACCTTTTCCACGATCAACACTTAGTCCTTTTCCTTTTCTACCTACTTGCAAACCTTTTCCAGTTAA
The DNA here is from genome assembly GCA_037043455.1 of Cyrtodaria siliqua. NCBI lineage: Eukaryota > Metazoa > Mollusca > Bivalvia > Adapedonta > Hiatellidae > Cyrtodaria > Cyrtodaria siliqua. The sequence continues at coordinate 28,158 of JAWPHD010001682.1, forward strand.
GCCACTAATAAGAGATCCAATCAATAGAATTCCTAGTGATGCAAGCAGTCCGAGAAATCCCCCGTCTTTTTGTTGTTGCCTTGTCAGTTTAATAGGGCAACAACCTTTGGATTTTATTAACTTGTTTATTTGTGATAGTGTTAATGCATTATTTGATTCAAGTAGTAGTGCTTGCTTTTTCCCACTAGGAATAGTTACCATCCCATTTCCAAATAGTTTACCAATTCCAGTACTCGCCAGACCACTAAGTGCTCCTGTTGCCAGAGGTCCTAATATCTTTGGAGCAAATTTAGCAACTGTTGGTAAAATTGTTTTAGTTAGCAAACCAGCTAATGCGCCTAAAAAGCCTCCATTCTTGGACTGAGACCTCATTTGTGATTTTGATATACTTATGTCTAATCCCCGTCCACCAGATTTAGCTTTGTTAATATTGTTAATCTGAGTAGATGTCAGCAGCAAAGGAAAGTTCCCAGTTAGTTGGTTATTTTTTAACCTGAGTGTTAATTCGCTCTTGTTCTCATAAGCCCTCGCTAAACTCTGTTTTTGCCCATCTGTTAAATTTACTGAATAATTTACGTAAGTCATATATATTATAAGTTAGATTAAACAATAACTAGTTCATTTCCAACAGTATCAATAACAACACTTTTCTTGTATAATACTAAAGAATAAATTTTATATCTAGCGGTAGGAATGTTGTTTAGTTTATATCTCAAACTTAGTTGTTTTGGATCAATACTGACTTCATTTCCCTTGTAACTCCAATCGAAATATATCATTTCGAAGAGATTTTTAAAATTACTCACATTGAGTAAAGTTCCAGTGTTTTTATCATTTTGTTTGTAAGAGTAATTAATAACATCTCTGAATATTCTTATGATATTATCATAACTGTATTCAGTTTCTGGGTAATAAACTCCATTTCCAACTTCCAGTCTAGCTGATTGTAAATAGCAATTAGCATCAGCAGCATTGAGCTTTAAACGTATCCAAAAGATGTGGATTTTGTGTTTGGGAAGAACTTTTATCCGATCTTTGCAAATACACAAAAACATGTTTTGGACTTTTAACACCAGCTGTTATTCTAAATACAGATTCGGTTGCTTGGGAACTTCCGCTTTCTTGTATCATTTCACGAAGATAAGTCCATATTGTTGATGTCATATGATATGTCATTACGTAACTTAAAGGGGCACTACCTATATCTACGCGATTTTTAATGTAAATATTAAATACTCAATATTACTGCATTTATATGTATGCAAAGCTATTTTATGAGTATTCTAAGAAGCAACAAGGTTCGTATTCCAGTTCTGTAAATTATTAATTATGATCAAAACAATATCTTGAATAAAATGCTGCCCAGCCGTTTATTCCTGCCGGAGAACTACGAGTTTTTACGAGTTTATCGGACATGCGCAATGCCATTCAGTTGAACGAAAACAAACCACTCGGGGCAGTTCCGATAGTAAACGAATCGATCGGAACTCGTCGCCAATCCGACGAGGCAGTTCCCATTGTAAACGAATAAGATCGGAAAATCTCCGTAATCGGCTTGTCTAAAACAATTACGAATACAATTTCAAAAATCCGATCTTTTCTATCCTGTTTTTCCCTAGCAAAGCGCATATTACATGGGGTGAAATTATTGCCGTTTACCTTTTTCATAGTCCTCTTTACAATTAAGTAAAGTTTATATCAATTGGTGGACAAAAAGCTATAGGTAGAGCATCTTTAAACCATCTGGGTTAAATATCATTCTAGGTATCCACAAAACTAATTTATTAATAACTACTCGACCATCATCACCACTTGATTTGAAAATTACCACATTATCATCTGTCAGTTGCAAGCTGATTTGAATCTGACTAGGAGGAAGCATGTTTGTTTCCAAACCTTCAAAGAAGGAATATTTGTTTAATGGAATTATAGAGTCAACTTTTTGATTAGTTATGATTAAAGCATGACGAGAAGTCAATCCTGGGTTATAACCAACCTGATCATCTCGAGATTCTGCCGCAGCCGTATTATCCAAATAAAAGTATTCGTTTGTTCCGGTTGTTTTTGCATAATCGTCAGAAATTTCAAGCAAGCTTTTGACATTAACAAATCTGTGAAGGGTATTTCCATCGTAAACTATTTTTCCATTTTGCTTTACTTGCATTTGATCAATCAGTGAAGCTGCATCGGTAATTAAAGCAATTCTGTCAGCGTTTGCGAAAGCGGCTCCATCAGCAAGTTTGTAAGAACTTCTATCATTTAGTGTAAACTGATAACCACTTTTCATTTGCCTGGTAGCATTTCCTGGTTGTGCTATAGGAGTATTTAACTGAATAGGTACATGTTCATATCTAGTATTATATTTATCACTTCGAAACATCTGTATATACTAGTAATTAGATTATTTTTTATTAATTAATCGATTAATTCTTGCATGAATTCCTCTTCCGGATAGTAATCTGTTAATGTTTGCATTTACATCTTCTTCAGTCCCAGCTACATCTTCTTCAGTTTCAGCTACAACTTCTTTTTTGTTACCAGCCTTTGTAAGTTCTTTTAAAATTATCTCACCTTTTGGTTTAAGTTTAATAACTGAAACTAACTTATCAGCGGCCATTTTTCCTACTTCATCCCCAAGTTTTTTAGAACCACTTTCTAAGATTTGTTTTCCAGCAGTTTCTAATGCTTTCTTGCCTGCTGTTTTCACAGATTCACTAAATATCTTTGATCCAACTTTTGAAAAAATGTCAAATATACCAGCTCCAGTTAATCGATCAACTTGAGTATATGTTCCCCAACTAGTGTCATAAACGTTTTTTTTAAACGTGCCATATAACTTATGTTACATTAATTCCTTCAAAACAAGTCGAAATGATGTGTGGACACCATTAAGATTAATAATTTTGCCAGAGAAGTCGGATACTGTTAATGATCGTTTTGTTAACCTCACAGAACCCGACTCTCATCGGTTCATCTTTGAAAGGATATGATCTCGTAAGATCAGCTGTGCTTATTTCATAAATGACATCCCCGTATGATCCATCAACAATAGAATTACTTATCAAATCACAGTGGATATACAATGTATCGATAGAATTTGTTATGTTTGGTGTCACAGTTCCAAATTTAGTTTCTCTGATAACTGCATCTTTGTCGAACCCGATCAATGTGTGAAAGTTTGATTCTCTCAAATCAAGTAAAAATTTATTATGAATGGTAACCAAACATTTAAAACTTGATAAATCAAACTCAGTTTTTATCGGGACAGGCGATTCATCGGTTAAATCATTGTTTACAGTCAATGCTTCTTTTATATAATTATCAATATCGGCATAACTGTAATTACCATTTGCAAAAATAATATTTTTCAAATCTGTTCCATTGCTATACCTTATCACTTTGTTATTAAAATCCTCGCTAATATTATACCACGAGTAAGTCATGGAATTAATCTTATCGAGTCCAATGCCATACTGTTTGTTCTTACCTAATATTAATGGTCTATGTAATGTATGACAGTATGACAGTTGTAAAGTTACTCGGTGTATTTGAGCTATTAATTATTGACGCTTTTTCTGATGACAATACAATTTTTTGTTCCATTATACATATAAGTAGATAAAATTAATTACCTTTGTAATATAGTTTAAAACTTGACTTTTCAAAATTGAAAACTTCAGTGCTATGTCTTGTTCTTGGAGAGATGGCCCAATAATGAGATTTTGAAAGATATGCTTCAAATGTTTCTTTTAGTATTCGTTTACCATTTTCTATTTTTGGGTCAGCAAATGACTCTCCATGACCTATATTAAACAAACTAAATTTTTCTACATTAATGTCTGTATTTGTAACTGTCTATGTAAGGTCTGCTTCAACGATATAGCGCCCGGGTTTTACAATTATCATGCCGATGGGACGTTTGCCACCACCGGGATATTCTGTAGCATATCCTCCACTTTTTATAAGCGGATTGGTTACAAAAGTAAACGCTTCGAGAAAACCATCACGTTTGGTTCTTTCAAGTGGTTTTCGTGTCGGGTATGATACATAATCACGGGCATCATGCATGATGCTCATTCCATAATCTATTGTAGCTTCAAGAATTAGAATCCGGCTTAAATAGTCTACTTTTACTTTCAACCCATCAATTATACCAAGAACTGCTGTGTGCCGACTATCAGACTTTTGATTATGCTCTTTAAGAAAAGCTATTTCACCCTCAAAAGCTTTGCTCCTTTCATCCTGACCAGCTTTCAATCGCTTTGAAGCGTCATCAATAGCAGTCTCAAGTTTATCAGTGTTAACCAGTTTGCTCAGTGCAGTCTCAAGTTTATCAGTGTCAACCAGTTTGTTCGGAGCAGTCTCCAGCGACTAACCGTCAACCATTTTCTTTTTGATGTCTTCAAACTCTTTGTTGATATCAGCAACGTTGGTGTTTATCTGCTCATAAAATATTTTAATTTGAGTTATTTCAGTAGTCAAAGCAGTTCTCATTTGTTTTGAAGCATCAGCAATAGCAGTTTCTAGTTCATTGTTATCAGCCGTTTGTTTATTGATTTCTCCAATCCGTTTATTAATATTTTGAACACCAGATCTTATTTGTTCACTTAATTTCTTGAAGTTTTCACTCTCTTCCAATACATCTTCTTTCATTTCTTACTCTCTTAAAGCATCACTCAAAAGTTTTATTTCATCTTTCAAACCGTTTTGAATTTCTATCATTTTCTCACGGTTTGCTTGTAACTTTGTTTGTATTTGACTAAGTTTATCATCAACGCCTGTTGTCAGATTTTTCATCATGTCTGGAATTTTATCAATATTATAATCACGTATGATCTTTATTATTCTTCTTTGGGTATATTGCCTTGTTGCTACATCATCTGCTTTTTCTGGATTACCAACATTGGTGATTTTATTATTATTCATGTTAAGATCACTTCTCAAAACATTTTCCTGGTTTTTACCCTTGTGAAGATAATTAACCAAATGTTTTTGTTTTACATACTCAGACAGCACAATACCAAAATTTGTAATATTAACACTGCCAGTAGTAACTTCCTCACCAAGATCATTAAAAAGCCCCATTATATATAATATGATTAGATTAAATTTCGCCAGTAAAGTTTCTTTTGATCAACTTTCTAGGGCGATCAAAATACAGAAAGTCGTACTGCTTGTCAGTTGCTTTTTTATACTGATCTTTGCTGACATCTTGTTCTTTGGAAAGCATACCAAGCTCACGATTAACTGGAGTCGCAAAAAAGATGTAATGGGAGCAATTCAACCGAATGTCTTTGGGAGTTTTGTAATAAGATTGGGATAAATAAATTACACAACAATTTTTGTGTCTTCCCTGGATAAAATAATTAATAATATCATTTTGATTGCGTTCACAAACATAATCATCAAAAATGACTATCTTCTGATTATCTGGATCTAAAGTATCCACAGGGATAACTTGATCATTCGAACATTCTAATATGTCCCCAACTGGAATTTTATTCTTTTTTGCTATCTTTTCAAGTTTTTGCGACAAAACCTGATACTTGGACTGTTCCAAGTTTTTAGCAAACAAGTAAATCTTATCGTAGTAAACCAAAGGTTTTAGCAACATGTGAACTTATGTGTTTGTTTTGCCAGATCCCGAATTAACACAAATTAACATTCTAAAACAACAGTCGGGCATAACGTTCCATAGTTGTTTAAAATTACCGTTTTCTGTTTTCATATCATAGTTTGAAATTTGCATTATAATAATGCTTGGATAATACTTGTCTTAACTTATTTTAATTTATCTTATTTTAATCTAACTTATATTATTACATGTCTTTGTTAAAATGGAAAGAATTAGCAGATAAAATGCGAAAAACGAGTGAGCTTGTCAAAGAATTTGAAAATAAAGCTATTCAAAAAAGACTAGAAAAAGGAGCTAGTCGTGATTTGTACACAAAGTATTTAAACCTGTAACTGGCGAAATAACAGAACAAACAAGGCGGCTAGCTGAACATTTGATTACCCTTCCAGAAATACGTCAACAATTGGCTCTTCTTCCTGAGGCAATACGCCCACAATTACTTGCCCCGCCTGATCGTGGAGATATAGCACCACCACCGCCCTCGCCACCACCAACGCTACTACCACAGCAACCACTCGCTTTTAAAAAAACCAGCTATCAAGCAAACCGCAGATCCTAAACACCTATCGCCGGCTAGTTATAGAGAGGAACTAGAGCAGACATTAAGGTCTAGACCAAAATAAAGAAGTGCTTCAGACAGAGTGCTAAGGTCAAAAGCTGCCGAACCCGAGGCAAAAATATTTGAAGAAATCAAAAAGAAACGTACATCAATTGATCCCGAAGATGAAAAAAAAGAAAAAGAAGAAGAAGAAGAATGGGGAGAAAAACCGGTGTATGATATTGACTTTGATGCTGGTATGAATAAAGAAGTACTTGATAAGTATTGCTTGCCAATGCCAACTAAAATATCAGGTATTACTGACGGGAGTGCTGATTATGCTGAATATATTAAAAAGGCTGGAGAGATACATAAGGAAATGGTTCTCAAGATAAATGGTCTAACGACAAGAATAAACAACCTCGGCGAAAAAAAACTCGAAGAGGGGTGGGAGAAGGCGACAACCAGCGTGACTAAACTTAAATATTCAAAATTACTCAATAACCCTGATGGCGTCAAACGAGATATAGCTTTACTTACAGAAGAACAAAATAAAAAAGCAAATGAGGCAAATGCTCTGGTTTTTTACATGGAGAAGTTGCCTGAGCGAATCAAAACGGCTAATGAAACTATACAAAAGACAGGCAAAGGGATGCAACAAAATAAAATTTCCTAAAAAGTCAACTAAGATGGTCACTATGGAATGTTACAAATTGATTTGCCCAAGCTTGTTGTCATCACAAACTTATTGCCAAACTAGGAGAAGCAGTTGTGCTAGACCTTAAAGTAGATGATGATTTTATAGACTTGATAACAAAGCGTTACAATAGTAAAAAAACTTATTCAAAGCTGTCCCAGAATGCTTTTAAGGAACTAACAAAATTATCTGGTTTACCAATTCATAAAGGTTCTTCAAAGTTCAAGAAGATTTTAGGAGGTTGTGTTGAATATTACAATAGCCCCAAAGATTTGATGGATGATCTAGAGTTAGTATGTGGGAGTATCGAATCAGGAAATAATAGTCCACGGCTAATAAATAAAGGTATTAGCATAATCGATGAATTATTAAAAATAGGTAAAATATCACCCAAAGAACATGAGCAACTATTTTCTAAATATCTTAATTAAATTATTGTCTAACTGTAATTATACATGACACAAATTACTAACAAAGAAGAATTAATTGATCATTTGGCGCAGCTTGTGGCTGCATACAGACGGTTATAAATTGTGCGGTATTATAAACACAACATTACAGATTACCAGTGGAATAACTGGTTGTACTGCCGTATTGGCATTGGTTCCGGCAATTCCTGTTTTCATAGCTGTAGTTGGCGCAGTTCCTCCAATAGTTGCTGTTTTAGCGAGCAAAACAAGAATAGCAGAAAAAAAGACTTTGTTAAAAACACATCATAGGAGTTTTAAACAACTTCTATCATATGTCCAAACAACAACAGGACGAGAAAATGATGAGGAAATAATTAGGATTGTCTTTAATAAAATATTAGAAATTCAAAAGAATGACAACTTTACAGAACCTCTGGAAATGTATATGAAAAGGTTCAAGTTAAACGGTCATGGCATTCAGTCGTAATTCTTGTCTGACTTGTTTCCATATCCTATCGTACTTTTCTCTGGTTGATTTTGTTTTAATCGGTTTTGTTTCTTTTTCTATTTTTAATATTTTAAATATTTTCTGAAAAATGTATTCTAATTTGATTGATCTTTTTCGGCCTTCTGTTTATCCAAAATCTTTACAATTTTGTAAAACAAACCTTCAAATCTTTGTCTATTTTTAGAAGACAAATCATATTCTACCAAGTATTTATCTAAATGGTACTTTCTATGGTAAATAGTTTTCTTTCGGTTGTAGTTGTAACCTGTCATGAGAGTATAACCATTGTGAGTGCCACAATTAAGGCAAACACGCTCGTTATCGAAAACTTCACAAGTATCATTACAATTCACACATGCGTAAGTACAATTGTAACACAACTTGGCTCTGGTACAATATTTACAAAGCTTCTTTTTATTAGTCATGTAAAATAAGATGCAATCTGAGCACACCTCAGGAGGATCAATAATATCTAAAACTCATTCACAATTATTGCAATTCATTATATTATAATATAGAATTATATTTTTTTTAAAAATATAGGCTTAAAGAAATATTATCTTATGTATTTATATAAATGGAACGTATAGAAAAGAAAATCAAAAACTTTAAGAAAAATCAAACGGAACATGCAAAAACTATTGATTTTGAAGATATGAATAAACTTGAAAAAGAGTTAATATTTTTTTCAAACTTTCAAGATTTGACAGAAAGAACCATAACAACGGCAAAACAACTAAAACTGTCATGGAAAATAAAAAAAGAGATATAAACAAACTACGTTCTTTGTGCACGAAACAAATTTCAGAGGCAACCAGTTACCATCCAAAATTACACAAAATTTCTTTTATTGCCCAGTATGATGTTTTACTTAACCAAGGAATTGAAATTATTATGTATGGTTGATTAAAATAGTATAATCTTTAATATATGAGTATTTACAGTTATGCAGAAGAAGAACGAAAACATTTTGAAGAGGAACAGAAGGTTTACAAAAAAGTAGCTGCTTACGAGCAGGCTCTTTTAACCAAGACAAATGAACTTATCAAAGAGTTTGAGACAGTTCACATGCAACGATTGTCAGATGATATTGCAGCATTTAAAAAAGATTGGGCAATAAAAACTGCGATTGAGTGCAATGATGCTGTAAAGCTTCTCACAGATCTAGCAGAAAAGGAAATTAAGATTTTTAATGGAACACAATTAAAAGTAATGTCTAAAAATGTTGAGTTGTTCAGAGATAATCTAATCAGCAATCTAGAAAAACCTCATGTGATTAATACTGATATCGGATGTTATGAAGACTTTGAAACGTTTGTCGAAAGTTTAATAGAAATGATTGATGCAGAAGTTTTTGATAAAGACGAGTTTATAAACTATTGCAAATACAGGATAAAAATAAAATCGCTGACAGCTGGAGGTAATCTTGAAACTGTTGATTTTGATAGATACTGCAAATATCATGTAAAAATAAGTCAGATGGTAGATAATAGAGTTCTTGAAGAAAAATGCTTTCGGAGATACTTAGACATTCTTCTGGATAACGAAATAGATGCTCTCTTGGATGAGGTTACTAATGAGGGCACCAATGAATATGTTTATGAGGTTACCGTTGAGGACGCTGACGAGGGCGAAAATATTAAATAAAAAATGTTATTTAATTAATTAATTAATTAATTAATATAGGCTTAAAGAAATAATCTTATGTAATATTATAATAATGAGTATCCGAGAAATTGAAACATCCCCAAAACAGTATAGCAAGGTTTTTAAAGTAGATGGTAATGATCCGATTGTTCAACTACAAAAAGCACACAATCCTGCTGTAAAGTTTCTCAGAGCAGAACTAAAAAGAACAGGTGGATTTAAATTAAGCGTTGATCTAAAACTTACTTTTAAAAAAAACTTATCAGGAGGCATAGGAAATGGTCCTGAAACCGTGTACAAAACAGCTTACTTTGCCTTAAAGGCTGTAATAATATTAAACAAAAATCAAATACCAGAAGCATTAGACAAAGCACGGGAAGAAATTATAAATAGAATTGGAAATTGGATTCGGGAGGGAAGTGGTTGGGTAATTGAGACACTGGACGCACACTATATAAATCGAATAAAGTATAAGCCTTTACGAGGCAGCTCTTATTTAGATTTACCAAAAGAACTTGCTAATGCTAAAAAAAGATTAATAAATATAAAAAATTAAAAAGATAACGAATGCTTCAGATGGTGCCATTTGGCTTATGAATTTCCTGTCAATAATAAACCACAAAGAATAACAAAGTACAAAAAGTATATTGGAGATCTAAATTATAAAGGAATTACATTTCCTGTTACTATCAAACAAATCCCAAAAATAGAAAAACAAAACAACATTTGTTTTAACATATTTGGGTATGAATATAATCAAGTATACCCTTTGTACATATCAAAAAATAAAGCAGAAAAAACATGTGATATGCTTTTAATTACTAAAAAAGAAAAAAATCATTATGTGTGGATAAAAGATTTTAACAGTTTGGTGTATAATCTAACAGCACACAAGGAAAGAAAATGGTTTTGTAAAACATGCTTGCAGTGCTTTACATTAGAAAGAGTTCTGGAAAAACATAAACCTGTTTGTCTTTCACTTAATGGTAAGCAAGCAGTAGAGATGCCAAACAAAGATGAAAAAGTTAAGTTTAAAAACTACGACAGACAGCTAATGGTTCCGTTTGTTATATATGCTGATTTTGAAGCAGTAACTGAAAGTATTTCTTCAGCATCAAACAATCCTAAAAAATCACATATGGAAGCATATCAAAAGCATACTGACTGCAGTTATGGGTATAAGGTCGTTTATTGTTATAATGATCAATATTCAAAACCAGTTGTAACGTATAGAGGACCAAATGCTATTTACAAGTTTTTAGAAAAAATGATAGAAGAAGAAAAGTGGTGTAAGAAAACTATGAATGCAAACTTTAAAAAAGATCTAGTAATGTCGCAGGAAGAAGAAGCTAAATTCCAAAAATCCAAATCATGTCATATTTGTGGTAATGGTTTTGCAACAACTCTCAAAAAAGGTGACGCGGGTTATACAGTGGCATACAAAAACTCCATCAGAAAAGTCAGGGACCATTGTCATATAACTGGAAAGTATAGAGGAAGCGCTCATGACATATATGTAATATTAATTTCAGGTTGACTAAAAAAATACCTGTTGTGTTTCATAACTTGAGAGGATATGATTCTCACTTTATAATGTAACACATCGGAAAGTTTAAACAAAACATAAATGTTATACCAAATAACATGGAAAAGTACATGGCTTTTATGTTAGGACAAAGTTTGGTGTTTATTGACAGTTTTCAGTTTATGTCTCAATCATTAGAAAATTTAGTAAAAAACATCCCTTCGTTTCAATACACCTCTCAGGAATACTTTGATGATAAGCTAGAATTAATAAAACGAAAAGGTGTTTATCCTTATGATTACATGAACAGTTTTGAACGCTTCAAGGATACTAAGTTACCTGGCAAAGATAGCTTTTATTCTCAATTAAATGATGAGCATATTTCAGATGCAGATTATGATCATGCTAAAAAAATATGGAAAACATTTAAGATAAAAAATATGGGAGAATATCATGATTTGTATCTTAAGACTGACGCGCTGTTGCTGGCAGATGTTTTTGAAAACTTTAGAAAAATGTGCAACGAGTATTACACATTAGATCCATGTCATTACTTCAGCAGTCCTGGTTTAGCTTGGGATGCATGCCTTAAGATGACAGGTACATAATATATCTTGATGCTAATAACTTGTACGGGTGGGCTATGTGTCAACCGTTACCTACTGGCAACTTCAAGTGGGTTGATAAGTTTGAAAAAGGAAAATCAAATTACATTGTTAAATGCGATATCGAGTATCCTGAGAAACTGCATGAGTCGCATAATGGTTATCCTCTCGCCCCGGAAAGTTTAAATATCAAAGATGAGTGGTTGTCCGACTATTGTAAAAAATTAAAACAAAAGTTTAATTTAGGACATTGTAATGTTAATAAACTTGTTAGACGTTGAAAAATAAAGAAAAGTATGTCGTGCATTTTAGAAACTTAGAATTGTATAAAAAGCTTGGATTGGAGGTAACAAAAATACACCGAATACTACAGTTCGACGAATCAAAGTGGTTAAAAACATACATAGACTTTAATACTGCCAAGAGAACAGCTGGTAAAAATGCTTTTGAAAAGGATTTCTTCAAACTGATGAACAATTCAGTTTTTGGTAAAACTATGGAAAATTTGAGAAAAAGAATTAATGTTAAATTGACTCACGACGAGGAGGTCCTTTTAAAATATGCAGCAAGATCTTCATTTATTTCTTGTAAAATGTTTAATGAAAATGTATTTGCCATAAACAGAATAAAAGAACAATTAGTTTTGAATCGTCCTGTTTATGTTGGTATGTGTATTTTAGAATTGTCAAATTATTTGATGTATGATTTCCATTACAACTATATCAAAAACAAATATGATAAAAAAGCTAAATTATTATTTAGTGATACCGATTCCTTGTGTTACGAAATAAAAACAAAAAATGTTTATGCAGACTTTTACAAGGATAAAGAACTGTTTGATAATTGTGATTATGATCCAAAAAGTCAGTTTCATTTTAATGATAATAAAAAGGTTATTGGCAAGATGAAAGATGAAACTTGTGGAATACCCATTGTTGAATTTGTTGGGTTGCGAAGTAAACTATATTCGTATGTGCTAGATAATGAGGTTAGTACAAAGAAATGTAAGGGTGTTAAAAAGTGTGTTGTTAAAAAACAGATAGCATATGATGATTACAAAAATATTTTGTTTACGGCAACAGAAGCTTAGCATGAGATGAAAGTTATTAGATCACAAAAGCATAACAAAGCAGCTATGCAATAAATAAAAAAAGGTTATCAGCTTATGATGATAAACGGTACATACTAGATAACGGACAAGATACGTTAGCATACAAGTAAAAAATGATATGCAGAGCGATGATGAAGACTACTGCCCGGTTCCGTCTGACTTTGCTTAATGAGTTGCAAATGTTATGTTATTAAAATGACAAACCGGATTGATTAGTAGTATAGATATCAGGCGAGTTTCCCAGAGCGGGGTGCTTGAGAAAACTGTTGAAATATGTTGGTGTTGATTTAGGCGTGACTTGCATTTAGATCTTGGTGTGAATGAGAGTTATGCCTGAGATTTTGCTGACATATTTCATTAGTTTTTCTCGTTCCCCGCGAGGGGAAAACTGGCCTGGTACCCCCAGTATCTATACTACTTTCATCAAAATCCTTCAAGCGGTTTCAAAAGAGATTTTATAAAATTGCTAACAGACAGATGGACGAAAAGTGATAAGCCTTTGGCCAGTAGAGCTAACAACAAGTTTGCAGCTACTACTTCTTGAAATCTTGATATGGAACTTTTTCTAAAATAATCATCATGACATAATGTTGATCCTTGTTGAAAATTATTTTGATTCGACATTAAACATGGCCGCCAGTGGCCATCTTTGTTTTGGCCATGTTTGGGCTCGGTTTGGTAATATTTCAGTACATTGAGAATAGAACTAAATACACTGTTTTCGAGTCGTTGCCATTTATTCCAACACTAAGGTACACATATCTGGAACTTTTTTCCTTCATATGGAAAATCGAAATCGACTGAAAAAAACCAATAATTTCACGAAATGTAACTCTTGGTGATAGTTTAGTACTGATTTATCTCCCGCAGATATCGATATCGGTAAAGCCGCCTCGGGTGTTATGTAATTTAGCGTTTCGGCCGTCACACTTTATGGGGGCATAAAACATTGGGAATCATTATGTATCTATAGTGACCATATGGAGTGAAACTATAAATGCACTTTAGTAAATTTAAGCAAAACACATTTAAAAAAAATCAGTTTAATATTTACATGAAATACGTTATTATAAACAAGCTTTAAATAAGTTGTAACTGAGAATAGTTTTTTTAAAGTGTATTTTTATTGAAATGGCATTATAATAGTGAGAAATTCTAAAAAAAAGCTGTTTAAAAGTTAAAAATACCATCATTTTTGATACAGCAAAAGTTTCGTCTGACTCCAGTTTTGCCTAAAATGTTAAAGAAAGGGAAATACCATCATTGGACAGAGAAATACATGTGTAATGGGTTTTTGCATGAATTAAACATTTATGCATACAACTCTTCATGATAGATATTTCTCCGCGTCGTCTGCTTAATCGCAAACAACAACAATAACAACAATTTAATAATTTAAAAAAAATCGCTATCTTTGCTTGTAAAACAGACCATCTATAACTAGTGTCATTAAAAAAAACTATATCAAAATAAAGATTATTGTTTCACCTATTTAGAACCGTTTGCACCTAAGGCTTCAGTTTCGTCATTATGCGATATATTTACAATTAACAAGAGGTCAATGACCTTGAAGCTCTACTGATTGATTTTGATTTCAGGAAGTAGTCGCTACAGACTTGTTTTTTGAAAAATTATTTTTAGCCGTGGCGGCCATTTTGATAACCGGCCGACCTGAAATTTTGCTAGGATCAATTAAACATTAAGAGCAACATTCCTGTAAAGTTTCATGAAAATCTGCCAAGTAGTTTCAAAGGATTAGTCGCTACAAGTTTTTACTATATAACTCTATGTAAACAAAGATTGCTGCTGGCAGCCATGTTTAACGTTGAATCAAAACAATTTTTGACAAGGACCAACATCATGTCATGCTGATCATTTTACAAAAAGTCCAATATCAATATCACTTATAGTTTTCAAGTAGTAGTCGCTACAAAATTGTATTTTGAAAATCTATTTTTAGCCGTGGCAGCCATCTTGAATTTCCGGGCGACCTGAAATTTTGCTAGGATCAATAAGACATCAAGAGCAACATTCCTGTGAAATTTCATGAAAATCCGTCAAGTAGTTTCAGAGGAGTAGTCGCTACAAGTTTTCATTATATAACTCTATGTAAACAAAGATGGCCACTGGCAGCCATGTTTAACGTCGAATCAAAATAATGTTTGACTCTTATAACCATCATGTCATGCTGATCATTTTACAAAAAGTCCCATATCAATATCACTTATAGTTTTCAAGACGTAGTCGCTACAAACTTCTTTTTTAAAAATCTATTTTTAGCTGTGGCGGCCATCTTGAATTTCTGGCCGATCTGAAATTTTGCTAGGATCAATAAGACATTAAGAGCAATATTCCTGTAAAGTTTCATGAAAATCTGTCAAGTAGTTTCAAAGGAGTAGTCGCTACAAGTTTTTACTATATAACTGTATGTAAACAAAGATGGCCTCTGGCAGCCATGTTTAACGTTGAATCAAAACGATTTTTGAAAAGGACCAACAACATGTCATGCTGATCATTTTAGAAAAAGTCCCATATCAATATCACTTATAGTTTTCATGAAGAAGTCGCTACAAACTTGTTTTTTAAAAACCTATTTTTAGATCTGGCGGCCATCTTGGATTTCACATCAACATGAATTTTTGCTAGGATCAACTAGACTTCATGGGCAACATTTCTGTTAAGTTTCATAAAAATCCATTCAGTAGTTTCAGAGGAGAAGTCGCTGCAAAAAAAAGTTTAAGGACAGACAGACGGACCACGGACGCCGCACCACGGCATAAGCTCTGCTGATCTCTGATCAGTAGAGCTAAAAAACACGTGTTCGACATATTTTAAGAATTTTATATAGAATATATAAGGACACTAGATGGTGTATTTAAACTCGAAAACAGACCAAGATCCTTTTAACATAAAAATATGAAACTTATATCAAAATAAAAATAATAAATTGTATTTTAAGAAACCGTTTGCACCTAAGCGATCATATTTATAGAATTTCTAATATTAAACAATAATGAATTTTCCCCCTATACGCTCCATGTAAAAATCTGGCGACTCATCGATAACCCGTTTGAGGAAGATTCTTCCATATGTCAAATATCCATGTAGAAGTCCTGAAAACAAAACGTCTTAACCCCTGTCGATATACTTCGTTTGTTCACAAATTTCACTTCCGTACACAAAATGTCCATTTCAATGTTCACCACATCTCTGTGTGTAGGCAGATGGCGTTATGCGGTTCCCTCCACAGTCAGCAAATAGTCCTGCAAAATAAAGCTTAGTGCTAATAAAACCTGCCAAACATTACGTTTTATATAACGGCATAGTAAACACAGTATTCAAACACATTTTTTCACAAGTAACCAGGCCCTGAACTGTCAACACATTTTTTTAAAGTACTACTTTCGAGGGTAACGACCCGCAAGCAAAATAATACCAGTCTGACACCTATAAGAGTCCTTGTTTTGCCCTTTTTCACTGCTGCAATGGTTCAAATCCTAAAACGAACATTATTTAGTTAAAATAGAGAGAAAATTTCATAACCCTGCAATACTTGCTCAAAATACAACTTAGGGACCAGGCAATATTTATCGGGGGTTGGGACCGGTGCAAATAAAAATGTTATATAAAACAAATGTACGTCCCATGGCAAGCAAACGAAAAAAAGGGTATCGTCCCATGGTTTGTCGCGACAAAAAAAGTACTTGTCCCATGCCATTTTGCACCATTCCCAATGCCCAGATAAATATTGCCTGGTCCATAAGCACCTTCCTTACCAAATGAGGTTTGCTGCAAGCTTGCAATTAAGAATTGTTATAATTCTTAATTGTTCGCCAATGTTCGCCACTAGCGGTGATGTTGCCGCAAACATTATGGTAATCTTTGTCGAATTTGCCGCAAACTCGCCAAAAAGCTATACATTCGCCAGAAACGTTTATTTATGTATTTGCAACGTACACCATAACATCACCACAAACTTACTTGCATGTTTTTTTGTTCGCCACAACATTGCGACAAATTTTACCAATCCGATTTTTTTTTATTGCACGCCGTAACATCACCACAATCTTTTAAATTCAGATTTGCCGTTTCTTTATTCACTGAACATCACGACAAACTTTTCCATTCTGATCTGCTGTATCTCAAGGCTCTGTTAGCCAAAACAGCATCGCAAAACTTAGACTTTATACAAAATTGTATTATTTCCAGTTACTTACATGTGCTACTATTAAAAGTGAAATTTGTATTTTATGTCAAAGGACGTACCACTTGAACAAGTAATTTAACCAAGTATAATTTGTTTCGTGGAACCTTATTTGAAACATTTATACACTTGTGTTCATTGCAAGAACATTTTTAAATACCAAACAACATGATAACTCCAACATTTATAACCAGAAAAATTAAAATTGTATCCCAAGTGCAAAATAATATGATCAGTATGACCTCAAGAGGTAGATGTGTGTATATATACGTCCGTCGGTGTGTTCTTGGGCAAGACACTTTTCCTTAGCCTCGTCCGTCGGACGGGGACGTAAACCGGGCGGTCCCGTGTCCCGTGTATCGGTCTATCATCCGAGCACGTTGACAATCTGGTAAAGTTTGGTAAAGATCGGATGAAAAATGAAGGTGCTAGAGTTTTAACACTTTTTTCAATAATTCAAGTGCCATAAATTCGGTGTTACTGGTCCGACCTGGCTGGATTTCGAACTTGACCGAGCTTTAATCAATATCAAAAATCTGGCAAAGTTTGGTAAAGGTAGAATGCAAAATGGAGGCGCTAGAGTGTTGACAAGTCAAATATAGCTGTTTTCGTTAATTCAAGGAAAATAACTCTTGTGTTAACTAGTCCGATCTGGCCGATTTTCAAATTAATAATCTGGTAACGTTCGGTAAAGATCGGATGAAAAATGGAGACTAGTTGACAAGACAAAATATAGCAATTTATTTTCGTTAATTCAATAAGGGCAATAACTCTGGTGTTACTGGTCGGATCTGGCTGGTTTTCGAACACGTCCATTCCGGTAAAGTTTGGTAAAGATCAGATAAAAATGGAGGGCTAGAGTATTGACAAGTGTAGCAGTTTTCGTTATTTCAAGGGCAATAACTCCGGTGTTACTGGTCTGATCTGGCTGGTTTTTTACCTCGTCCAAGCCTTTATTGATATTAATAATCTGGTAATGTTTAGTAAAGATCGGATGAAAAATGGAGGCACTAGAGTGTTGAGGATAAAATAAAGCAATTTTCGTTAATTCAAGGGCAATAACTCCGGTGTTACTAGTCTGATCTGGCTGGTTTTCGAACTCGCCCGAGCTTTTATCAATATCAACAATCTGGCAAAGTTTGGTAAAGATCGGATGAAAATTGGAGGCGCTTAAGGGTTGACAAGACAAATTACAGCAATTTAAACTCCGGTGTTACTGGTCCGATCTGGCTGGTTTTCGAACTCGTCCGACCTTTTATTAATAATAATAATCTGGTAAAGTTTGGTAAAGGTCGAATAAAAAAATGAAGTTGCTAGAATGTAGCCATCAAAAAGTAAACGGACGACGGACAAAATACTATGGCATAAGCCCTACTGGCCAGTAGAGCTAAAAACAAAATTTGTAGAGACTATTTCCTGAAATCTATAAGTGATATTGATATGGGACTTTTTCTAAAATGATCAACATGACATGATGTTGGTCATTGTCAAAAAATATTTCGATTGAACGTTAAACATGGCTGCCAGCGGACATCTTTGTTTAAATAAAACTTCACAGGAATGTTGCTCTTGATATCTAGTTGATCCTAGCAAAATGTCAAGTTTGTAGCGACTACTTCTTGAAAACTATAAGTGATAGTGATGTGGGACTTCCTCTAAAATCATCAGCATGACGTGATGTTGGTCTTTGAAAACCTTTTTGATTCCACATTAAACATGGCTACCAGTTGCCATCTTTGTTTACATCGAGTTGTATAGTAACAAGAGGCCAATGACCTTGAAGCTCTACTGATAGGTTTTTGATAGCTAGTTCATCATTCCTGTGAAGTTTCATGAACATCTGTCATTTAGTTTCAGAGGAGTATTGCTACAAGTTTTTATTATGTAACTATGTAAACAAAGATGGTTGTGGCAGCCATGTTTAATGTTGAATCAAATAAGGACAACATCATGTCATGCTGATCATTTTAGAAAAAGTCCCATATCAATATCTCTAATAGTTTCCAAGCAGTAGTCGTTACAAATATGTTTTTTAAAAAGCTATTTTTAGCAATGGCGGCAATCTTGAATTTTCGGGCCGACCTGACATTTTGCTAGGATCAACTAGATATCAAGAGCAGCATTCCTGTGAAGTTTCATAAAAATCCGTAAAGTAGTTTCAGAGGAGTAGCTACAAGCTTTTACTATATAACTCTATGTAAACAAAGATGGCCACTGGCAGCCATATTTAACGTTGAATCAACATGATTTTTGACAATGACCAACCTCATGTCATGATGATCATTTTTGGAAAAGTCCCATATCAATATCCCTTATAGTTTTCAGGAAGTAGTCACTACAAATTAGTTTGTTTTTTAATCTATTGTTAGCCGTGACGGCCATCTTGAATTCCGGCCAGCCTGAAATTTTGCTAGGATCATCTAGACATCAAAAGCAACATTCCTGTGAAGTTTCATGAAAATACGTCAAGTAATTTCAGAGGAGTAGTCGCTACAAGTTTTTATTATATAACGATATGTAAACAAAGACTTAATGTCGAATCAAAATAATTTTTGACAAGGATCAACATTCGACAAAGATCAACATTATGTCATGCTGATAATTTTAGAAAAAGTCCCATAACGATATCATTTATAGTTTTCGAATAGTCGCTAAAAACTTGTTTTTTAAAAATCAATTTTTAACCGCGGCGGCCATCTTGAATTTCCGGCCGAAATAAGACATCAAGAGCAACATTCCTGTAAAGTTTCATGACAATCCGTCAAGTAGTTTCAGAGGAGTAGTCGCTACAACTGTTTTACTATATAACTCTATGTAAACAAAGATGGCCACTGGCAGCCATGATAAACGTCGAATCAAAACGATTTTTGACAAGAACCAACATCATGTCATGCTGATCATTTTAGAAAAAGTCCCGTATCAATATCACTTATAGTTTTCAAGAAGTAGTCGCTAAAACCTGTTTTTAAAACTCTATTTTTAGCTTTTGTGGCCATCTTGAATTTCACATCAACATGAAATTGTGCTATGATCAACTAGACATAATGGGCAACATTTCTGTAAAGTTTCATGAAAATCCATCCAGTAGTTTCAGAGGAGCTACAAAAAAATGTTTACGGACGGACACCGCACTATGACATAAGCTCTGCTGATCTTTGATCAGTAGAGCTAAAAACGTGTAACGACTACGCTCTGAAACTACTTTACAGATTTTCATTAAGCTTCACAGGAATGTTGCACTTGATGTCTAGTTGATCCTAGCAAAATTTCAGGTTGGCCATAAATTCAAGATGGCCACCACGGCTAAAAATAGATTTTTAAAAAATAAATTGTAGCGAGTTTCATGAAAATCTGTCGTTTCAGAGGTTTCAACCTTTTATGGCAATGGAGGCCATCTTGGATGTCGCTTTGACCTAATTTCAACATATTTGAAAAACATTGAACTCAGGATCATCCATGTGAAGTTTTGTCAAAATTGATCAAGCTGTTACAAAATTGATCAATCTGTTACAAAAGAGATATCGTTTGAAGTAATTATTGACGGATGGATGACGACGGACAGAAATCGGTAGCTCCCTCGAGCCTTCAGCTAAAAAAATTCTCAGGAACCTCTTGGTCATTTTTTACCAAACTTCACGCGGATGGTCCTTAGATGAATGTTTTTCAAAATTAGGTCAATGAGACATCCGAGATGGCCGCCATAGAAAAGTTTTAATTACTTCTTTATTGTACACGGGTAACCTAGGGTTTAATACGCCCGTTTCCTAAAGTTTTTATGTTGAAAGCATTTAGGTGTCCGGTCAATATAACTCTTACCTTTGACCTTCTAACAAAAAAATAATTGATAGGAGATGTTGTTTAACCAAGAGCACTATTTGTATAAAGTTTCAAGTCTGTAGATCAATTAGTTTGTGAATAACAGCTGGGAAGGAATTGGTGACGATCAGGACACAATGACCTTGACATCTGACCTACTAAGCTTAAAATCAATAGGGGTTGTTGTTTTAACATGGGTACTCTTTCTGTAAAGTTTTAAAACTGTAGGTCTAATAGTTACAAGTTACAGTGAGGAAAATGTCAATGTGACCTACTGAACCCAAAAGTAATAGTATTCCTCCTCTGACCAAGGACAATGCACCTATGAAGTTCAATAAGTATCCGGGATTGTCATTTCATTTGCACTGTGTATGTCCATATGAGGACATGGTGACCTTGACCTTTGACCTACTAATCCCAAAAGCAATAGGGCAATGTATCTACAAAGTTTCACGATTGTAGATATTGTACTCATGGAGTTATCACTTGGAATATATACTGGTGACCTTCGACCTAGTGACCCCAAAAGCAACCTCTGACCAAAGGCAATGTATCTATAAAGTTTGATGAGTGCGAGTGTTGTGGTTTCCGTTATTTGGCGGAATGTGTATTTCCAAAGTCATGGTGACCCTGACATTTGGCCTACTGACCCCAAAGACAGTAAGTTTTTTTTGCCAACGTCAATGCACATACAAAGTTTCATCAGCGGGGGTCTTATGATTTTGATGTTACGTAGAATGCATATTACCACATAAGGTAATAGCGACCCTGACCATTGACCTGCTACCCCCAATGAAATACGATACTTTCTCTCACCAAGAGCAATGTACCTATGAAGTTTCATGAGTGTAGTTATTGTACAAAATGCCCATTCCCATATAATGTCAGGGTGACCTTGACCTTTGACCAAATGACCCAAAACTGATAGAGTTCCTCCTCTCACCAAAGTCAATATACCTATAAAATTTCTTGAGTGTGGGTGTTATAAGTTTCGAAGTTATCGCGAGAAATGCCTGTTTCCATATAAGGTCATGGTCACCTTGACCTTTGACCCATAATCAATAGGGTTCCTCCTCTCACCAAAGACATTACCTATAAAGTTTCATAGGTTCACAAGTGTTGGTATTATGGTTTGAAAATGGAATGTCTATTTCCATACAAGACAAGGTGACCTTGATATTCGACCTACAGGTCACCAAAAAAATAGAATGGATGGATGAATGGTGTTTTACGGCACGTCGACACATAAATAGGTCCCTGATATAGTGTAGTGAAGTCATAAGTGCTTATTGATGAAACTTGACCTTTATTGAAAATGTTATCAAGAACGTCTCCTGATTTTTTTATAGACCAAAATAAATGAATCCCAGAGTTTCCATAAGTGTTATCACAATATAGTTTAAGTTAAACGTGATCTTTAACGGCAGTAAGAAAATAAGTTAAAAGTTTGGAGATGTTTGTTGTGGTGCAGGCACTAGAATTAGAAATAACATATCCTCAGTAGAATTAACTGGAGTATACGAATTGGTGCTGCCGAGTTCCAGAGATAAAACATTGACGTAGTGTATGCGTCAAGCAATAATTACATTATTTATCTGCAGGAACTAAAACAAATTTATTATGAAATTCCTGAATTCCCGATTTTAAATTACGAAAGGAGAACCTAGGTCTTGGAGAAAGTAAAGAGGGGTTAGCATTATAAAGGTTAATACGTGTATTTATAATTTTAAGAATTGACTTTTTCCAAGTAGAAAGCGAGTTTGGGTCCGCATGTTCTCTAAGACACCATTTTATATTAAAATCTTCAATGGATTGGGCGATCTGGGCGCGACAGGCATTAAAATCAATAGTTGAAGGTAATCTATATTTAGGACCTTTCGGAAACAAATGCTGAATACATTTATCAACAATATCAAAATTACCAGCGATGACATGACCTGCTGCAGCATAGCAAAATGTTGATGTGTTGCATTCACATTCCTTAGGAGTATTATGTACTATATCAAGGTCAGAAACTATTTTGTTGTAGTTGAAACATATCCTCAGTAGAATTAACTGGAGTATACGAATTGGTGCTGCCGAGTTCCAGAGATAAAACATTGACGAAGTGTATGCGTCAAGCAATAATTACATTATTTATCTGCAGGAACTAAAACAAATTTATTATGAAATTCCTGAATTCCCGATTTTAAATTACGAAAGGAAAACCTAGGTCTTGGAGGAAGTAAAGAGGGGTTAGCATTATAAAGGTTAATACGTGTATCTATAATTTTAAGAATTGACTTTTTCCAAGTAGAAAGCGAGTTTGGGTCCGCATGTTCTCTAAGACACCATTTTATATTAAAATCTTCAATGGATTGGGCGATCTGGGCGCGACAGGCATTACAATCAATAGTTGAAGGTAGTCTATATTTAGGACCTTTCGGAAACAAATGCTGAATACATTTATCAACAATATCAAAATTACCAGCGATGACATGACCTGCTGCAGCATAGCAAAATGTTGATGTGTTGCATTCACATTCCTTAGGAGTATTATGTACTATATCAAGGTCAGAAACTATTTTGTTGTAGTTGAAAATAATATTTCTAATAGGCTTTTTATAGTTATAACAAATTACAGGACTTTCGGAATTTTTGAAATATTTGGGATAGAATCAACTACATGAGTATCTCGAAAAATACTAGGCATGTCAATGAAATCAATACCTTTATTGATATACATCGAGCATCTGCAAGTATTATTTGCGAGTCGACCCATATACTATTGAGCCGTAGTCCAGCTTGGATCTGATAAGAGATCTGTAAAGTCGCAAGAGGACTTTTCGATCTGCTCCCCAATTAGTGTTTACAACAACTTTAAGTAAGTTAAGAGCTTTAAGGCATTTGACCTTCAAGTATTTAAGGTGTGGTATAAACGTTAATTTACGGTCAAAAATAAGACCTAGGAATTTTGTCTCATCCACTACCGGTAAAGGTGAACCGCCCAGTGTTACATGAAGGTCTTCGTGATGTTTGCGTAGCTGGCAAAAGTGCATACAATTGGTTTTAGATTTAGAAAATTTAAAACCATTTTCATTAGACCAGGTCTGAAGTTTATTGAGACATTGTTGTAATTGTCTCTCAATAGTATTCATGTTTTGTGCACGATAACATATAACGAAGTCGTCAACATATAGAGAACAATTCACACCTTGATTGATGCATTTAACTATACTGTTAATCTTTATATTAAAAAGCGTGACAGAGAGTATGCTGCCCTGTGGAACACCCATCTCCTGTTCATGAATATCAGAGAAGGTTGAACCCATTCGGACACGAAACTGCCTATCATCTAAGAATTTCTCTATAAAAATGGGTAATCGGCCTCTAAGACCAAGGTCATGAAGATCATTCATAATACCGTACTTCCATGCAGTATCAGAAGCTTTCTCCAAGTCAAAAAAATACAGCGACTAGATGTTCTTTTTTTATGAAAGCTTCCATAATAAACGATTCAAATCGAATGAGATTGTCTGTTGTTACTCGTTGGCACCGGAATCCACTTTGATACTTTGTTATCAGTTTGTTGGACTCCAGGTACCAAACGAGTCTCTCATTAATCATTCGTTCCATGGTTTTACATACACAAACTCGTGGCTTATTATATTTAGCGGAACGGAACGAAACAGGTTCTGGGGTACCAATTGGGGAAATCCACTTTTTTGTATGAATATCTCAAAATTGTGTTTTTCTCTCTCTTTTAATACGACTTTAATAAATATATGATCTATATTATTAAACACTAAACTAAATATATTCTGGTTTGTGTTTTTGTTTAAATGGTCTTGTTCCGTTCCGTTTCGCTAAATATAACTATCATATTTGACGGAACGGAACGGAACAAGACATTTTCATTCCGAAGCATAAAGCTGTAGGTAAGATATAAAGTGATGTTGATGTATGGTTTAAAACTGTTCTCATCATATATATTGTTATATTCTGTTTGTTTGTGTTCCAGAGCTTCCTAAAAAATACCATTTATAAAGCGCTTCATATATGTATATATGTGTATTAGTTTATGCTCTGATACAGTCAAAGTATTAGAACATTGAGCGTCAGAAAACGAAACAATTATATATATGTATAAAGGTATAAATACAAATTGGGGAAAACAACTTTATTGTATGAATGTCTCCAAAAAAATAATTGTTCCCATCTTATAATCTGACTTTATATAATCTATATAATCAAATAAAACATATTAAAATTAAAAAGCAGAACAATATACGTTTCGCTCATGTTCGTTTTGTGTTGTGTTTATCTTGTTCCGTTCCGTTCCGCCAAATATAATTATCCGGGGGGATAGTTATATTTAGCGGAACGGAACGAAACAAAACATTGTAACCAAATTTGCCGTGGCCGGTCGGTGGCCAGACAGGTCCCCACGGGAGTGTTAACGGTTCTCGAAGTTTGGACACAGGGTGCGACTACTGACTACTGATTGTTATAGGGGTCAAATTAGGACATGCTGAAATTATGTTTAACTATATTTTATCAATATCAAAATGCAATACTGTTAGTCTAATGTGATGTGTTTGAACAGCCAATGGTCGCGGTACATGCACGTGGCAGCAGTCTAGCCAACGGCAAAAGTTATAAGTGTAGTTTATGTGTCAGATAGTGTCCTGGTACATCCGAGTTTTACATCAGTGAGCAGAAAAAAGACAAAGCAATTATATGATTGTATAAAGGTATAAATATAATAAGAAGAATGACAATAGTGAACATTATTATCGTAATCATAATTATATATTATCACTAATTTGTTTCTGTTCTGTGCTGAAATTATCTTGTTTCGTTCCGTTCCGCTAAATATAACTAACCCCCTGGATAATTATATTTAGCGGAACGGAACGAAACAAGTCAATTGTATTCCACAGTATAAAGCTATGTTTACGATATGAAATGATGTTGATATGTGCATTAAAGGATTACCCGTCATGCATTTCTTTCTATTATTCTAATCTGTTTTGTTTTTTCATGTTTAAAGGACTTTCCAAATATAAGCATTTACATTTAGGACTTCATATGTGTATTTTATGTAGCAAACTCTGTCCACAGTCCTGATACAGCCGAGTTTTACAACACTGAGCAGAAAAAAATACGAAACAATTATATGCACGTATGAATGTATAAATATTATAAGAATAATGACAAAAGTGATAAGTATTTTCGTAATCATTATTATATATTATCACTATTGTGTTTGTGTTCTGTGTTGAAATTATCTTGTTTCGTTCCGTTCCGCTAAATATAACTGACTCCCTGGATAATTATATTTAGCGGAACGGAATGAAACAAGTCAATTGTATTCCACAGTATAAAGCTATGTTTACGATATGAAATGACGTTGATATGTCCATTAAAGGTTTACCCATCATGATTTTTTTTCTATTATTCTAATGTTTTTTTCATGTTCCAAGGGCTTTCCAAATATAAGAATTTATGTTTAGGACTTCATATTTGTATTTTATGCAGCAAACTCTGTCCGCAGTCATGATACACCGAGTTTTACAGCAGTGAGCAGAAAAATACGAAATAATTATATGCACGTATGAAGGTATAAATATAATAAGAATAATGACAAAAGTGATAATTATTATCGTAATCATTATTATATATTATCACTATTTTGTTTGTGGTCTGTGTTAAAAATATCTTGTTTCGTTCCGTTCCGCTAAATATAACTACCCCTCTGGATAATTATATTTAGCGGAACGGAACGAAACAAGTAAATTGCATTCCACAGTATAGAGCTTTATTAATTAACTGAACTATGTAAACCGTCCTTTACTATAAATTCTACACATAATACGACTCAAACTCGGCCAATATGAACCGGAAGTCGGACAATATAAACAAAAAGGCCAATATGAAAAAAACTCTCCAATACAAGCTTAAGGTAGCTGGCGGTGTTACTCGGGAATAATCAAAATCGTGTATGTGTGCAGTCACGATATTTATAACAATTTGAAAAATGGTCATAGCTCCGACCAAGTTTTGAAGTGAATGAAAACTGTACTCAATGAACCCTGGGACCAGATGTTCACACAGCCAGATATTTAAAATTTAGTTGCTTTCCTTCAAATGTTCTCGTAAAATAATTACTACACACTGCTGTGACCGCAACATACTGCCAACCCTGTGGAATATCCACCGCTGAAGCCACGACAATAGGATTAATATTCTTAGGACTTCACATCTGTATTAGGATACGCTGTGCCCAAACCGCCATTTCTCGAATAATGTAACTGAAATGTATATATAAAACTGGCAAAGCAAAACAGAACAATAATATGCATAGGTAATAAAATGAGGGTATGGGAGGGAGGGTATTTTTCATAAATGAACACGACACATGCTAAAGTTTGCAATTTACATCTGATACCGCCTGCAGAAAATGGCCGCATCTTTAGAGACAGATAATTGGTGTAGCGTACGATTTACACACTCATTAATAAACCAAAAACAAATAAGCAGGATTGCAAATTGTTTATGAAAATTATCAATCCCACTTAAATAAAAGGATTTATGTCGATGAACGACAAATCCCATTATTGAAGATGGGCTATGAAAGAGACTCAATACTGAACTTAGTTTATATTTATTGGAATAACAAGGCCATGGCTTCAGCATAATATAACAAGAAACATAATGTGCATAACAAATGTGCAGTCACGATATTTATAACAATTTGAAAAATGGTCATAGCTCCGACCAAGTTTTGAAGTGAATGAAAACTGTACTCAATGAACCCTGGGACCAGATGTTCACAAAGCCAGATATTTAAAATTTAGTTGCTTTCCTTCAAATGTTCTCGTAAAATAATTACTACACACTGCTGTGACCGCGACATACTGCCACATGCCACAAGTGGTGACAGAGGCACCACGAGAGGCACCGGCATTAAAATGGGGGAAGCAGAGCACAGCAGTGAAAAGAACAAGTCAGTCCTCAAATGGAGGTATGGCTGACGCACTTCACAATCGAAGCGATTTGCCAACAACAACATTCATCATATGACCCAAATATGGTCTACAACATTCAACAAATGACCCAAATATGGTCAATGACCCAAATATGGTCAATTATAACATTAACAGTCACCCAAAAGTGGCTTGCAACCCAAATTGGTTAGCATACAAAATTGCCAAAATACAAATAAATTTATTTTCAACAACAAAATGGGTTATGACCCAAACTGGGTAAAGCACTATATTGCCAACCACATAGTAACCCATAAGGGGTTAACAAATTGACGAAGGATAAGCAGATAACCTTATATAGAGGTTATACATATATGCCAAAAAAGTGACTGCACATCAACATAATTTGAATTCATTTTATTAAAGCCACGGGCCGTTTTCAGAAACTAAAGGCGAATTTCTGGCATCTGTACTTCAACAATTTCGGGATATCTAATATATCCACCATTCATTCGGAAAACCTCTGTTGCAACTTGACTATTTACACTAATCCTGACTTTGTCCAAAGCTTTATGGGACTTTTCATTTCCATAATATAAGCGTGGTAAAATCTACGACTAAACAATCTTAACTTCAGAAATCAAGTCGTTTATGTCATGTAGTGTTTTAATAATACTTTTCCTTAATTTATCTGAGGGTACTTGACCAATGTCATTGCCTCCCACATGCAATACCAATATGTGTGGGTGGTCCTCAAGAGATAACAACTTTAATGTCTTCAACACTTGGCACCAAGTCATTAAAGTGAATTTAAGATACACATCAACATGCATAGAAGTAAATTTATAGTCGGTAGAAACGAATTATGTGTTTCAATAAAAAATCTGTGTCGATGTTCATTCTGTTCCATAATGGCATCCAACCACAGGCAGACACCTCTGCAACCCATTAATTAAATTCAATGTTGCAATTAACTTCAGCTTTTGAATGACCACCTATGTAAATAATTATTTATTCAAGAAGACTAGGACTAAAGCATTTCCAAATTTACAAATACATTCTATTATGTCCTTTGACTATAAACTAGGAATATGTATCCTTTTCAAGTAAACTGACCCACGTGTTAAAGGTTGAATGCAAAACTATTGCATCTTCATATAAATGAAGGAGACGCAATTGCGATTGACTGAATGCCATTGAAAACCTCATTTAAAGCAGCTTTCCCGCCAACAACAGCCACATTGTACAAGGTATATACATCGGTTCAAAAGCCACTGATGACAAAGTATATATATATAACATACAAATTTTGGGTAATCCAAACTCTATAGCCACAATATAAACGGCTTATGGCTGGCTAAACCCTAACTGGAGAGTTTAAATGTTACCAACTCGCAACCCACTCCACGCACATTCAATCACAGGTATTTTAAGAACCCGTGAATAACAACCACCCTCAACAGGCACATACCCCTCACCACACGACTGAACATCTGGATAGTGTTGACAAATATTTCTAGTTTGTGCCTTCAAATCAAATCTTTTATTCACTCAGTTCATTACAGTAATGACATCATGAGGTCATGAATATAGTATACATATCATAAGGCTCAAACATGCATGTATGTAAAAATGGTACAATGTGTATTATTAAATAGCGTATATTAATTGTATATTGTCGGGAGAGTTACTTTAAACGTTAATTCCTCAACATATTTGTAATAGCGTATACAATCTACATTTTCAATCTGTAAATATTGGTTAAGTATAATATAAAAAACAAAAAAACAATAGAATATTGAAGAGCAAAACACTCTGTGCTTAGACAATTATTTTCCGGGAAAAAATTAAACGTGCATGTATACAACATATATTTTAGATTTTTAGAATGTGCTTACATCCCTTTAACTATTTCATTGTACAAGTTCGACTTAAATACTACTAAATAACACGTGGTATATTCATCTGCATTGTGCGAGTAGTCAGCACATCACTACTTGCACGTGACTTCCGTGCCCCTGTCTATATCTATGTATATAAGGTGTTAGTTTTCCAGGGATTAAGTAGTATTGGAATAACTGTTTACAGGTAAGATTTTTTTCATCTTCGCTAATCGTCATTGTTTTGTATATAGTTTTGGTAATTATATAAAAAACAAATGTAAACATGCACGATATTATAGTACATTTTATAACAAATACAACAATTGTAAGAATCTTATTTAGAGGTACACCCGCTTGTCAACACCTTGACACATATAGTACGAAAACGAAAACCTGGGAAAAGGTATTGTCTAGGGTCCTCTGCACTCACGTATGATACATAGGGTTATGGTAAACTGTTATATGATACAAAGTTATTATTGAAAAAAAATTACAATCGTTTTTACGAACTCACAAAGTTTCCTAAATTCTGTTTTATTTGTTGTGTTCATTAGATTTTTGTATTTAATGATGTTTGGTCGGGAATAATACTTTGATTTTAAAAGTAGTGATCGCGATTCTAAAAATTCGTTACAAACAAGAAGATAATGATATTCATCTCCTATATCACGATTACAGAGTGTACATGTTCTGTTCTCTCTGTCTACAGTGTTCCATCTTCCTGTTTCTATAGGCAATTTATGACTTCTCGTTCTAAATTTAATTATAAATTTTAGAAGTCTACTTGGAGTACTTATTAAATAATTTTCAAAGTTAAATGTATCTTTTAAAAGCCTATATGTTGTACATCCGCTTGATGTTTGTATGGTGTTATACCATTCATTAAGGAACAAGTCTTTCAGCTTTTGACATACAGCAAGAGATAGCCATTTTTGATTTGGGAAAACGTGACTTGTCCAAATACCATTAAAGCCACATTTAATAAGAATAGTTCTGATACCATTAAGCCAACAAAAACGCTTTTTAGCAATATCAATACGTATTTCATTGAATTGTTTGTGCATGATAGAATATATACTAAAAGACAATTTTTTCTCATTTTTGACAACTAACTTTGCCCAGAATGAGGTAACACGTGATAAAATATCAATTGAAATTGGCATAACGCCAGTTTCTCCGTATACAATGCAGTTAGGTGTACTTTTTTTAACATTTAGTATATATTTTAAAAACTTAAGTTGCACCCGCTCTATGACATCTAAATTTCCAAATCCCTATATTTCACATCCGTAAAGAAGTACAGGTTTAACAGTTTTGTTAAAAATATCAATTTGCATGTCAATAGGTAATAATAGACGTTTAGCTTTTTTCATTAAGCTATAAAATGCTCTGAGACCCTGGTTTGCAATATGTTTTTTGGCATTAAAAAATGAGCCACTTCTACTAAAAAGAATTCCTAAATATTTATATTCTGTAACTATTTCTAATTCTTCTTCTTGATATATAAAACGAAATTGTCTTTGTCGACCTTTTGAAAAAATTAACACTTTGGTTTTGCTTTTGTTAACAGTTAATTTCCAGGTTTCACAATATAACTGATATGTATTAAGAGCGTTTTGTAAATCCTCAGCACTTTCGCATACTATAACTGTGTCATCGGCATATAAAAGAACAAACAGTTTCAAGTAGGTATACATAGTATCTTCAGTTTCCTCAAGATTAATACCGTTTACAGTATCATTTCTTGCAAAAAAGTCATTTAAATCGTTAAGATATAATGAAAATAAGATTGGTGAAAGATTTTCACCTTGTCTAACGCCTATGTTACATGGGAAAAAGTCAGACTGTTCACCGTTTACTGTTACACATGATTTAATATTATTATACATATTTTTAATTAAAGTCAGGCATTTGCCATTAATATCATATTTTATGAGTTTCGACCAGAGCCCTGCTCTCCAAACTGTATCAAATGCTCGCTTTAGGTCAATAAATGCACAAAACAGTTTTTTCTTACTATTTTGTAATATTTGAATCAGGGAATGTAGTACAAACATATTGTCTATTGTAGAAAACCCTCGTCTAAAGCCTGCTTGGAACTCGTTTATTATATTGTTGGCATCTGCAAAATGTTGTAGCCTTGAGTTAATTATGGCTGTAAAAAGTTTACCTAGGCAGCTTAATAGTGTAATCGGTCGATAATTTTCCGCCTTACTTCTATTACCCTTGTTTTTAAAAATGGGGTTGATAATACCAATAGTCCAGGATTCAGGAACAACTCCTGAGTTCAAAACTAGATTAAAGAGTTTCAAATAGACTTGACTCATCACAGGTAGTGTTGCTTTTATATGTTCATTTAAAATTTTGTCAAATCCTGAAGCTTTATTATTATTCAGGCTTTTTGAAACTTTTTCGATCTCCTCTGCAGTTATGTCTCTATTCAAAAAATCGAATTCGTTATTCAACATGTCAGTATTATTATCATCATCATTATTATTATCATTACTATTATTATTATTATCATTATCATTATCATTATCATTATTATTATTATTATTATCATCAACATCATCATCATTATCGTTTACTGAAGCATCAAAATTCGCTTCTTTGAAATGCTGATATAATTCGTTTAATGTCGCATTAACACTATTTGTTTGTTTACCGTTTAGAACTTTCCAATATTTTCGTGGGTTTGTTTTCCCCAGCTTTTTTAATTTTATGATATTTTTGTTTTTGAATTCGAAATTGTATTTGTGAAGTGTCGCTTTATAATTTTTACCGGCTTTTCTCATATCTGTTTTATTAATTTCTGATCTACGTAATTTATACTGAAATTTTGCACGGTGGAACTGCTTTCGCGCTTTAGTGCATTTATTTCCGAACCAAGACGGTAACTTTTCTTCTTCATACGGTGAATTTCTCTTATCATTGCGATTACCAAATGTGCGGAATGCACAGCTTTTAAACATATCTGAGATTTCATCAACATAGTGATTCATTTCTGACTGAGTTACTTCCCCTTTAATTTCGAGATCACATAGCGTGTTAAATAAATCGTCTATTTTATCGTGATCAATATTTGTTATAAAATTGTTTGACTTCGTTTCATCCCACATTTTAATGATATCTTCATTTTTATACTCTGTTACATTTTGTATTTCAAAATTAAATTTAAAATTTAGGTTGACTGGACAATGTACATCCGAGAGCATTGGGCAGTAATCAATAACATTCAAAACATCGATTGAGCGAAAGAGGCTAGCACTGCACACAAAATAATCAATAGTGCTTACACCATTTGATGTCGTACACCCGTTTAAATCACCGTTCGTTCTACCGTTTAAAATGAATAGATTATTGGCTTGTAAAAAATCAATTAACCTATAACCGTAATTATTCATTGACTTATCACAGTTATTTCTTTCTACACATACATTACTGTTTTGGAAATAGTACATTTCACTTAAATATTCATCATACATTTCGTTGAGATTTTGAGATTCAAATATATCTCTATCAACAGAAATATAATCTTTCATAACCTTGCATCTAGAATTACTATCTCCAAAAATACATAGTGTATTATATTTATTAGAGAATGCGTCAATTTCCCTTTGTATTTCAAGAAATGGGTCATCTACAGCATATATCGAATTTTCAGGTGGAATGTATATAACACCACAGAGAATGTCTTCATTTTTTGTTAATCGTTTAGAGATGACGAACCAGTAAACAAGTTTACTGTCAGTTTCTATTATTGAAATGTATTGATTAAAATTGTTCTTAACAGCAATCGCAAGGCCGCCTGATTTATTTCTCACTTTTGAATTTCTGTTTTTAAAATACAATTTAAAATCTTTATGAGCAAATGTATCGAGATCGTTCATTTTTGTTTCTTGCAACCCAATAATGTCATATTCGTTTAGCATTTTTTTGAATTCGGGGTAGTCTTGTTTACTGGTTAGACCACATACATTTAATGAAAGCATTTTCAATTCACTAAGTTTTTTAGTTCCATTTGCGTTTCTTTTTGGGATAATCACATTTACATTGTTGAGCTCGTGAAAACTATGGTTTTCATTGTTACTTGGCAGTTGGTTGACACAATTGCGCTCAGTCACATAATTGATCCTTTGATCGATCGGTAACTCCCCCACGTGCTCCTATGGCACACCTGTTGTGGTTTCGTCAGTAGAGGCGGTTGTGGTTAGCGATTGGTTGTTTACCTGGGTGTCACGTACGTTTGTTGTAGATATTTCACGGGAGCGCACGGGAGCGCGATTGGTTGCCATTCAAGAACAACTTACTTGGTTTATGAATGCCTCCCTTTATTCGGAGATAGTTATTAAAAGGAGGTTTGAAGGTGTTATATATATAATTGATGCGACAAGTGTTTTTAAAAATTTAAATTTGGGTCATGCATAGAACGGGTCATGCATAGAACAGTTTTACTTCGAGTATAGAAGTGCTTATTATAGTTTAGTGACCATGCACAGAACTCAGTGCTATATATAGGGTAGGGGCAAACCCAACTGGAATAATACATTCATTACGTCATATCGGTTAAAAAGCGGAGGGACAATAAACCTGTGCACTACACCCACACACAAATTAAATAGATACCGGTGCTATTTCATATGCCTTGTTTAACAATGACAGGATAAATAATACTCATCGAACCAATGGAATAGCCATGAAATGAACCATATGAAAAGCATCTGAATTCTTCCAAGGTCTTGGAAAATGGAACGCCACTTATAAATCCATTGTCAATGTATCAACCAGTTCTGGGAATATATTCCCATATTCTACACCAAATATTTTGGATACATCTGACATTCGCAATGTTTGAAATGTCGCTTTGTGATTTATGTTTAACTTGTATAACTAAGAAATGGAACATTACATACAATACCAACACTGGGCCTCTATGACCTGTCCACAACATCACGCCCGGTACACCCACATTTTTGTCAGGAACTTTTGACTGGCCCTAAGTCAACTTGATAGTGACACAAACTGAAATATAAGGCAAAGTCTTTGAGAGAATGAAATAAAATAAAGCCTTAAATAAGTGACAGGTATCCAATTATAAGTAAGCAGCATCTGCAAATACACCAGTATACAAAACAACAGCCACTATAATGAAAACAACCCTGTACACAAACAAATAAATGTGTAAAGTGGATCGCTAGACAAATAACACTGGACCTTTTATAACCCGTCTTATTAGCAGCAGCAGTCAGCAGCAGCAGTCAGCAGCAGCAAGTTAAAAATTTGCTGAAATCCACAAAAACCGTTAGGTATACTTATCAGAAATTTGTTAAGAGAACCTATTGCAGAAACACTGCAATTACTGTCAACAACCACAATTTCATCATCAGCCCTGGAGAGTGAATAATAGCCGCAGAAGTTAAATGTATAGGGCACAACGACGACCATAACATCAATGGCCAACATAATGGCTTGATTCAATATTAATTTTCATTAACAACATGGTGACAAACAAGTTATTTATATAAATTGTTTTCATAATAGTTTCATGATCACCCCTGGAGAGTGAATAATAGCAGAAGAAGTTAAATGTATAGGGCACAACGATGACCATAACATGTCAATTGTATTCCACAGTATGAAGCTATGTTTACGATATGAAATGACGTTGATATGTCCATTAAAGGTTTACCCATCATGATTTTTTTTCTATTATTCTAATGTTTTTTTCATGTTCCAAGGGCTTTCCAAATATAAGAATTTATGTTTAGGACTTCATATTTGTATTTTATGCAGCAAACTCTGTCCGCAGTCATGATACACCGAGTTTTACAGCTGTGAGCAGAAAAATACGAAATAATTATATGCACGTATGAAGGTATAAATATAATAAGAATAATGACAAAAGTGATAATTATTATCGTAATCATTATTATATATTATCACTATTTTGTTTGTGGTCAGTGTTAAAAATATCTTGTTTCGTTCCGTTCCGCTAAATATAACTACCCCTCTGGATAATTATATTTAGCGGAACGGAACGAAACAAGTAAATTGCATTCCACAGTATAGAGCTTTATTAATTAACTGAACTATGTTAACCGTCCTTTACTATAAATTCTACACATAATACGACTCAAACTCGGCCAATATGAACCGGAAGTCGGACAATATAAACAAAAAGGCCAATATGAAAAAAACTCTCCAATACAAGCTTAAGGTAGCTGGCGGTGTTACTCGGGAATAATCAAAATCGTGTATGTGTGCAGTCACGATATTTATAACAATTTGAAAAATGGTCATAGCTCCGACCAAGTTTTGAAGTGAATGAAAACTGTACTCAATGAACCCTGGGACCAGATGTTCACAAAGCCAGATATTTAAAATTTAGTTGCTTTCCTTCAAATGTTCTCGTAAAATAATTACTACACACTGCTGTGACCGCGACATACTGCCAACCCTGTGGAATATCCACCGCTGAAGCCACGACAATAGGATTAATATTCTTAGGACTTCACATCTGTATTAGGATACGCTGTGCCCAAACCGCCATTTCTCGAATAATGTAACTGAAATGTATATATAAAACTGGCAAAGCAAAACAGAACAATAATATGCATAGGTAATAAAATGAGGGTATGGGAGGGAGGGTATTTTTCATAAATGAACACGACACATGCTAAAGTTTGCAATTTACATCTGATACCGCCTGCAGAAAATGGCCGCATCTTTAGAGACAGATAATTGGTGTAGCGTACGATTTACACACTCATTAATAAACCAAAAACAAATAAGCAGGATTGCAAATTGTTTATGAAAATTATCAATCCCACTTAAATAAAAGGATTTATGTCGATGAACGACAAATCCCATTATTGAAGATGGGCTATGAAAGAGACTCAATACTGAACTTAGTTTATATTTATTGGAATAACAAGGCCATGGCTTCAGCATAATATAACAAGAAACATAATGTGCATAACAAATGTGCAGTCACGATATTTATAACAATTTGAAAAATGGTCATAGCTCCGACCAAGTTTTGAAGTGAATGAAAACTGTACTCAATGAACCCTGGGACCAGATGTTCACAAAGCCAGATATTTAAAATTTAGTTGCTTTCCTTCAAATGTTCTCGTAAAATAATTACTACACACTGCTGTGACCGCGACATACTGCCACATGCCACAAGTGGTGACAGAGGCACCACGAGAGGCACCGGCATTAAAATTGGGGAAGCAGAGCACAGCAGTGAAAAGAACAAGTCAGTCCTCAAATGGAGGTATGGCTGACGCACTTCACAATCGAAGCGATTTGCCAACAACAACATTCATCATATGACCCAAATATGGTCTACAACATTCAACAAATGACCCAAATATGGTCAATGACCCAAATATGGTCAATTATAACATTAACAGTCACCCAAAAGTGGCTTGCAACCCAAATTGGTTAGCATACAAAATTGCCAAAATACAAATAAATTTATTTTCAACAACAAAATGGGTTATGACCCAAACTGGGTAAAGCACTATATTGCCAACCACATAGTAACCCATAAGGGGTTAACAAATTGACGAAGGATAAGCAGATAACCTTATATAGAGGTTATACATATATGCCAAAAAAGTGACTGCACATCAACATAATTTGAATTCATTTTATTAAAGCCACGGGCCGTTTTCAGAAACTAAAGGCGAATTTCTGGCATCTGTACTTCAACAATTTCGGGATATCTAATATATCCACCATTCATTCGGAAAAACCTCTGTTGCAACTTGACTATTTACACTAATCCTGACTTTGTCCAAAGCTTTATGGGACTTTTCATTTCCATAATATAAGCGTGGTAAAATCTACGACTAAACAATCTTAACTTCAGAAATCAAGTCGTTTATGTCATGTAGTGTTTTAATAATACTTTTCCTTAATTTATCTGAGGGTACTTGACCAATGTCATTGCCTCCCACATGCAATACCAATATGTGTGGGTGGTCCTCAAGAGATAACAACTTTAATGTCTTCAACACTTGGCACCAAGTCATTAAAGTGAATTTAAGATACACATCAACATGCATAGAAGTAAATTTATAGTCGGTAGAAACGAATTATGTGTTTCAATAAAAAATCTGTTTCGATGTTCATTCTGTTCCATAATGGCATCCAACCACAGGCAGACACCTCTGCAACCCATTAATTAAATTCAATGTTGCAATTAACTTCAGCTTTTGAATGACCACCTATGTAAATAATTATTTATTCAAGAAGACTAGGACTAAAGCATTTCCAAATTTACAAATACATTCTATTATGTCCTTTGACTATAAACTAGGAATATGTATCCTTTTCAAGTAAACTGACCCACGTGTTAAAGGTTGAATGCAAAACTATTGCATCTTCATATAAATGAAGGAGACGCAATTGCGATTGACTGAATGCCATTGAAAACCTCATTTAAAGCAGCTTTCCCGCCAACAACAGCCACATTGTACAAGGTATATACATCGGTTCAAAAGCCACTGATGACAAAGTATATATATAACATACAAATTTTGGGTAATCCAAACTCTATAGCCACAATATAAACGGCTTATGGCTGGCTAAACCCTAACTGGAGAGTTTAAATGTTACCAACTCGCAACCCACTCCACGCACATTCAATCACAGGTATTTTAAGAACCCGTGAATAACAACCACCCTCAACAGGCACATACCCCTCACCACACGACTGAACATCTGGATAGTGTTGACAAATATTTCTATTTTGTGCCTTCAAGAACAACTTACTTGGTTTATGAATGCCTCCCTTTATTCGGAGATAGTTATTAAAAGGAGGTTTGAAGGTGTTATATATATAATTGATGCGACAAGTGTTTTTAAAAATTTAAATTTGGGTCATGCATAGAACGGGTCATGCATAGAACAGTTTTACTTCGAGTATAGAAGTGCTTATTATAGTTTAGTGACCATGCACAGAAATCAGTGCTATATATAGGGTAGGGGCAAACCCAACTGGAATAATACATTCATTACGTCATATCGGTTAAAAGCGGAGGGACAATAAACCTGTGCACTACACCCACACACAAATTAAATAGATACCGGTGCTATTTCATATGCCTTGTTTAACAATGACAGGATAAATAATACTCATCGAACCAATGGAATAGCCATGAAATGAACCATATGAAAAGCATCTGAATTCTTCCAAGGTCTTGGAAAATGGAACGCCACTTATAAATCCATTGTCAATGTATCAACCAGTTCTGGGAATATATTCCCATATTCTACACCAAATATTTTGGATACATCTGACATTCGCAATGTTTGAAATGTCGCTTTGTGATTTATGTTTAACTTGTATAACTAAGAAATGGAACATTACATACAATACCAACACCGGGCCTCTATGACCTGTCCACAACATCACGCCCGGTACACCCACATTTTTGTCAGGAACTTTTGACTGGCCCTAAGTCAACTTGATAGTGACACAAACTGAAATATAAGGCAAAGTCTTTGAGAGAATGAAATAAAATAAAGCCTTAAATAAGTGACAGGTATCCAATTATAAGTAAGCAGCATCTGCAAATACACCAGTATACAAAACAACAGCCACTATAATGAAAACAACCCTGTACACAAACAAATAAATGTGTAAAGTGGATCGCTAGACAAATAACACTGGACCTTTTATAACCCGTCTTATTAGCAGCAGCAGTCAGCAGCAGCAGTCAGCAGCAGCAAGTTAAAAATTTGCTGAAATCCACAAAAACCGTTAGGTATACTTATCAGAAATTTGTTAAGAGAACCTATTGCAGAAACACTGCAATTACTGTCAACAACCACAATTTCATCATCAGCCCTGGAGAGTGAATAATAGCCGCAGAAGTTAAATGTATAGGGCACAACGACGACCATAACATCAATGGCCAACATAATGGCTTGATTCAATATTAATTTTCATTAACAACATGGTGACAAACAAGTTATTTATATAAATTGTTTTCATAATAGTTTCATGATCACCCCTGGAGAGTGAATAATAGCAGAAGAAGTTAAATGTATAGGGCACAACGATGACCATAACATGTCAATTGTATTCCACAGTATAAAGCTATGTTTACGATATGAAATGACGTTGATATGTCCATTAAAGGTTTACCCATCATGATTTTTTTTCTATTATTCTAATGTTTTTTTCATGTTCCAAGGGCTTTCCAAATATAAGAATTTATGTTTAGGACTTCATATTTGTATTTTATGCAGCAAACTCTGTCCGCAGTCATGATACACCGAGTTTTACAGCAGTGAGCAGAAAAATACGAAATAATTATATGCACGTATGAAGGTATAAATATAATAAGAATAATGACAAAAGTGATAATTATTATCGTAATCATTATTATATATTATCACTATTTTGTTTGTGGTCTGTGTTAAAAATATCTTGTTTCGTTCCGTTCCGCTAAATATAACTACCCCTCTGGATAATTATATTTAGCGGAACGGAACGAAACAAGTAAATTGCATTCCACAGTATAGAGCTTTATTAATTAACTGAACTATGTTAACCGTCCTTTACTATAAATTCTACACATAATACGACTCAAACTCGGCCAATATGAACCGGAAGTCGGACAATATAAACAAAAAGGCCAATATGAAAAAAACTCTCCAATACAAGCTTAAGGTAGCTGGCGGTGTTACTCGGGAATAATTAAAATCGTGTATGTGTGCAGTCACGATATTTATAACAATTTGAAAAATGGTCATAGCTCCGACCAAGTTTTGAAGTGAATGAAAACTGTACTCAATGAACCCTGGGACCAGATGTTCACAAAGCCAGATATTTAAAATTTAGTTGCTTTCCTTCAAATGTTCTCGTAAAATAATTACTACACACTGCTGTGACCGCGACATACTGCCAACCCTGTGGAATATCCACCGCTGAAGCCACGACAATAGGATTAATATTCTTAGGACTTCACATCTGTATTAGGATACGCTGTGCCCAAACCGCCATTTCTCGAATAATGTAACTGAAATGTATATATAAAACTGGCAAAGCAAAACAGAACAATAATATGCATAGGTAATAAAATGAGGGTATGGGAGGGAGGGTATTTTTCATAAATGAACACGACACATGCTAAAGTTTGCAATTTACATCTGATACCGCCTGCAGAAAATGGCCGCATCTTTAGAGACAGATAATTGGTGTAGCGTACGATTTACACACTCATTAATAAACCAAAAACAAATAAGCAGGATTGCAAATTGTTTATGAAAATTATCAATCCCACTTAAATAAAAGGATTTATGTCGATGAACGACAAATCCCATTATTGAAGATGGGCTATGAAAGAGACTCAATACTGAACTTAGTTTATATTTATTGGAATAACAAGGCCATGGCTTCAGCATAATATAACAAGAAACATAATGTGCATAACAAATGTGCAGTCACGATATTTATAACAATTTGAAAAATGGTCATAGCTCCGACCAAGTTTTGAAGTGAATGAAAACTGTACTCAATGAACCCTGGGACCAGATGTTCACAAAGCCAGATATTTAAAATTTAGTTGCTTTCCTTCAAATGTTCTCGTAAAATAATTACTACACACTGCTGTGACCGCGACATACTGCCACATGCCACAAGTGGTGACAGAGGCACCACGAGAGGCACCGCCATTAAAATGGGGGAAGCAGAGCACAGCAGTGAAAAGAACAAGTCAGTCCTCAAATGGAGGTATGGCTGACGCACTTCACAATCGAAGCGATTTGCCAACAACAACATTCATCATATGACCCAAATATGGTCTACAACATTCAACAAATGACCCAAATATGGTCAATGACCCAAATATGGTCAATTATAACATTAACAGTCACCCAAAATACAAATAAATTTATTTTCAACAACAAAATGGGTTATGACCCAAACTGGGTAAAGCACTATATTGCCAACCACATAGTAACCCATAAGGGGTTAACAAATTGACGAAGGATAAGCAGATAACCTTATATAGAGGTTATACATATATGCCAAAAAAGTGACTGCACATCAACATAATTTGAATTCATTTTATTAAAGCCACGGGCCGTTTTCAGAAACTAAAGGCGAATTTCTGGCATCTGTACTTCAACAATTTCGGGATATCTAATATATCCACCATTCATTCGGAAAACCTCTGTTGCAACTTGACTATTTACACTAATCCTGACTTTGTCCAAAGCTTTATGGGACTTTTCATTTCCATAATATAAGCGTGGTAAAATCTACGACTAAACAATCTTAACTTCAGAAATCTAGTCGTTTATGTCATGTAGTGTTTTAATAACACTTTTCCTTAATTTATCTGAGGGTACTTGACCAATGTCATTGCCTCCCACATGCAATACCAATATGTGTGGGTGGTCCTCAAGAGATAACAACTTTAATGTCTTCAACACTTGGCACCAAGTCATTAAAGTGAATTTAAGATACACATCAACATGCATAGAAGTAAATTTATAGTCGGTAGAAACGAATTATGTGTTTCAATAAAAAATCTGTTTCGATGTTCATTCTGTTCCATAATGGCATCCAACCACAGGCAGACACCTCTGCAACCCATTAATTAAATTCAATGTTGCAATTAACTTCAGCTTTTGAATGACCACCTATGTAAATAATTATTTATTCAAGAAGACTAGGACTAAAGCATTTCCAAATTTACAAATACATTCTATTATGTCCTTTGACTATAAACTAGGAATATGTATCCTTTTCAAGTAAACTGACCCACGTGTTAAAGGTTGAATGCAAAACTATTGCATCTTCATATAAATGAAGGAGACGCAATTGCGATTGACTGAATGCCATTGAAAACCTCATTTAAAGCAGCTTTCCCGCCAACAACAGCCACATTGTACAAGGTATATACATCGGTTCAAAAGCCACTGATGACAAAGTATATATATAACATACAAATTTTGGGTAATCCAAACTCTATAGCCACAATATAAACGGCTTATGGCTGGCTAAACCCTAACTGGAGAGTTTAAATGTTACCAACTCGCAACCCACTCCACGCACATTCAATCACAGGTATTTTAAGAACCCGTGAATAACAACCACCCTCAACAGGCACATACCCCTCACCACACGACTGAACATCTGGATAGTGTTGACAAATATTTCTATTTTGTGCCTTCAAGAACAACTTACTTGGTTTATGAATGCCTCCCTTTATTCGGAGATAGTTATTAAAAGGAGGTTTGAAGGTGTTATATATATAATTGATGCGACAAGTGTTTTTAAAAATTTAAATTTGGGTCATGCATAGAACGGG
This sequence comes from Cyrtodaria siliqua, assembly GCA_037043455.1. Lineage (NCBI taxonomy): Eukaryota > Metazoa > Mollusca > Bivalvia > Adapedonta > Hiatellidae > Cyrtodaria > Cyrtodaria siliqua. The sequence continues at coordinate 71,042 of JAWPHD010001682.1, forward strand.
TCATGCATAGAACAGTTTTACTTCGAGTATAGAAGTGCTTATTATAGTTTAGTGACCATGCACAGAACTCAGTGCTATATATAGGGTAGGGGCAAACCCAACTGGAATAATACATTCATTACGTCATATCGGTTAAAAAGCGGAGGGACAATAAACCTGTGCACTACACCCACACACAAATTAAATAGATACCGGTGCTATTTCATATGCCTTGTTTAACAATGACAGGATAAATAATACTCATCGAACCAATGGAATAGCCATGAAATGAACCATATGAAAAGCATCTGAATTCTTCCAAGGTCTTGGAAAATGGAACGCCACTTATAAATCCATTGTCAATGTATCAACCAGTTCTGGGAATATATTCCCATATTCTACACCAAATATTTTGGATACATCTGACATTCGCAATGTTTGAAATGTCGCTTTGTGATTTATGTTTAACTTGTATAACTAAGAAATGGAACATTACATACAATACCAACACTGGGCCTCTATGACCTGTCCACAACATCACGCCCGGTACACCCACATTTTTGTCAGGAACTTTTGACTGGCCCTAAGTCAACTTGATAGTGACACAAACTGAAATATAAGGCAAAGTCTTTGAGAGAATGAAATAAAATAAAGCCTTAAATAAGTGACAGGTATCCAATTATAAGTAAGCAGCATCTGCAAATACACCAGTATACAAAACAACAGCCACTATAATGAAAACAACCCTGTACACAAACAAATAAATGTGTAAAGTGGATCGCTAGACAAATAACACTGGACCTTTTATAACCCGTCTTATTAGCAGCAGCAGTCAGCAGCAGCAGTCAGCAGCAGCAAGTTAAAAATTTGCTGAAATCCACAAAAACCGTTAGGTATACTTATCAGAAATTTGTTAAGAGAACCTATTGCAGAAACACTGCAATTACTGTCAACAACCACAATTTCATCATCAGCCCTGGAGAGTGAATAATAGCCGCAGAAGTTAAATGTATAGGGCACAACGACGACCATAACATCAATGGCCAACATAATGGCTTGATTCAATATTAATTTTCATTAACAACATGGTGACAAACAAGTTATTTATATAAATTGTTTTCATAATAGTTTCATGATCACCCCTGGAGAGTGAATAATAGCAGAAGAAATTAAATGTATAGGGCACAACGATGACCATAACATCAATGGCCAACATAATGGCTTGATTCAACATTAATGTTCATTAACAACATGGTGACAAACAAGTTATTTATATAAATTGTTTTCATAATTGTTTCATGATCAGCCCTGGAGAGTGAATAATAGCAGCAGAAGTTAAATGTATAGGGCACAACGACAACCATAACATCAATGGCCAACATAATGGCTTGATTCAACATTAATTTCCATTAACAACATGGGGACAAACAAGTTATTTATATAAACATAATAGTTTCATGATTAGCCCTGGAGAGTGAATAATAGCAGCAGAAGTTAAATGTATAGGGCACAACGACAACCATAACATCAATGGCCAACATAATGGCTTGATTCAACATTAATTTTCATTAAAAACATGGTGACAAACAGGTTATTTATATAAATTGTTTTCATAATAGTACTTAAAGATCATTATCAGAAGCAAGTTATCATTGAAATCATCCTCATAATGACACCAGAGTTGTATAATATTTACTTATTTAGTGTTCTAATGTGTATAGCTCTACTAAATCAGTGAATAAAGGGTCACACGGCAATATTTTTTAATTTTTATTCAAATTAGCCGCACAATTTATTAATCCAGTATCATTTTGACATAGAAGTTGCTTGCATGTTTCTTATTATTATGCCATGTTTAAATATATAATTGATGCAATATAATCAACAGTTAGTAATATCAACTTTTTTTTTTTTTTTTTTTTTTTTTTTTTTTTTTTTAATAACTCAACTGACTTAAAGCCATAATTTATTAACCCGATTGACTTAAAGCCATAATAAAGTAGTCCTGTTTCCGTAAGCGATGCAACATCTGTTCTGTCAGCCACAACTTGCCATCCACCGTTAAACGTATCGCTTGCAGATTCCGACTACGACTCGCACTTAAACAAATAAGCAGGATTGCAAATTGTTTATGAAAATTATCAATGCCACTTAAATAAAAGGATTTATGTCGATGAACGACAAATCCCAATATTGTGACAATGTTTTCCCTGTATGTAGGTTATTGTTTCTGCTTTCCATCAGTACTAATTTTAAATTGCTTAAAATAAACATCGGATTCCTAAATAGCGCCCTCTAGTGGTGCCTATTTTTACGACGAATTTTACCGTTTTCGTACGGGAAATGTACTAGAATTTAGTCAAAAGTTTAAAAAAATCACATTATTTGGAAGCACAATGATTTATAAACGTAATGCACGTAATATATTTAAAAAACAGCTATATCTCTTTATCGTGTGTTCATTTCTTTACGTAAGGGGTACCACGCGGCGACTACAAAATTGGGAGGATTTTTACATGTTATCGCTTTTTTACTTAAAAGTAAGCGTGGTGACATATATATTTTTCTATGCCATCACATTCGTTGAAATTCCCCGCTTTGATAAATGTAAAAATAAAGAGGGGTCGTCGAGTCAGATTTTTATCTAACAAACTTTTAAAGATTATAGAAAGTAGTAAAATACGGTGTCGTTTTATAGTTTTCTTTAATTAAAATGACGTTGACGTCAGTCACTCGCACATTGAGATACATGTACTTTCCTATTGTTTCCACGCAGAATCCGGGATACAACGTTAATTGTTATAATTGTGTAAGTATATATCGGTAATGCCTATATAGTATACATACTATGTTCGTGAATAAGTATTTTTGTATTTATTTATTTATTACTTCATTCTGATATTAAGACACGCTTTTATGCTGTAGTTGTTTTGAGTGGTTCATCAATCGTAATAAAAAAAACAAGTGTATATTCCCAGGCGGTTACTAGTTTAAACGTATGCTTAAAAGTATGCTTAAAAGAATTAAAACACGTGTTTTTGTTACGTTAACGGAATTGATTAGTTTTACGAATACGATGATATATACTGAAAGAAAAAAGAAACGCGACACGGGCATTTCCCATACAATATGCTGCTGTTAATCGAATGGTACATGGCCACGTAAGATCTTTCCTTTCGGAATTTTTTTTAAAACAACACGTAACACAGCAAACAGTATTCCTGCAAAGTTTCATTATTGACAGTGTACGCGTTTGGCTCAAGCATGTGAGCAAACTTAGGATGCAACATTTTGCAAACACTTTACGTTAAATACAGTACTGAACTTGCTCAAATTTTCAAAGAGGAAATTCTACATTTATGAACTTCTTGTTACAACGTGTACTGTGATTAAAACGTCTACAGCATCACAGCTGTGTTCTTTCTCTAACTAACTGCAACTTTTTTTCCTTGGAATATATATGGAATTAAGTGTGCAGTATATACAATATACAGCGGAAATTCCCATCGCGTTTCTTTTTCCTTTCAGTATATGTACAGTTGAAACTCATATCGATATAGTTTTACCTAATTATCTCGATATATTTTCGGTCCCGTGTTCTTTGTAAAATACTTTTTTGTCTCGTTTTTTATATCTCTTTATTTCCTATCTTTGCAAAGAAAAACACATTGCAAATAGTAATAGACAGCTATCCTGCATGACATAGACACAAACACTGAAAACCGAATCAGCACTTATATTATATACTGAAAGGAAAAAGAAACGCATAAGGCCAGAGTTTTTTATTTTTAGTTTTACGGGAGAGCCTACCCTAAATTTTGCAAAACTGAAATAAAAATAAAAGTCGAAATTGTGAATTGTATTTTATTTTTTCCTCCTTTTCGATCTGCTACATCTTTTTTTTAAAAAAAAATTGTGCCTATCCTAAAACTTATTTTCACAATAACGTAAAATCGCAAACTTTTTTTTTTTGAAAATTTGGATTATGACTTAGTATTTACTTTGCAAGGTCGGAAATCGAAGTATTAATTTAGTCTCTTTAACATACATGTTTACAAACACAATTTAATGCATACCATTGAACACCACAATACCTATTTCGTTCTACTAGGCATTGATTTCATGAACCTTTCTTGAGAATATTCTTAGTCTTGACCTATGTCAGGGAAAAATATGTCTATTATTCTTGCAACTATGAAAGATAAATATTCAATAATTTCAAGTTTATATATTACATTTTCTTTCGGTTTGAATGTGTTTAATAGCAAATTTGTGATAATTTCTGTAAAATACATACTCAAAAATATATTAATTTGACAGTCAACAAACCAATTCTCAAGAGTGGAAGATGTTTTTAAGAACGGTTTGTGAATTTGAGATAACATGTTGGCAGTTTTAACACAAAGTGGATGTTGGTTACATTTATATGCAAAACAACTTGAAAAAAAATCAACATAAAAAATGAAGCAATACGTTTAATATTAATGTTACGAGAAAAACTTATTTTATGAATAAAAAAAATCTGCAATTTTCTATTTTTTTTTATTTTTTTTTTTATCGACTCCTCATTTTACCCATTTTTATTTTTATTTTTATTTCCTCCTCCTACTGCATTTTTTCCAAAATCTCCCGTAAAACTAACTATAAAAAAACTCTGGCCTAATGAGTATTTCCGCTATATAGTGTATGTTTAATACGCTACTGCTAACCGAATGGTACAGGGCGACATTAGGCCTGTCCTTTCGGAAAGAAAGTTTAAACAGCTCCGAACACAACACTGGTTACCCCTTTAAAGTTTCATTATCGACAGAATGCGCATTTGGCTCAAGCAGGAAAGCAAACTTAGGCTTTAAATGTTGCAATCTATTAACATTAAACATAATTTTGAAACTTTTTCAAGCGAAACTTCAACATGAATGCATTTTTTGTAACAAAGTATACGTTGATTAAAAGGTCTACTACATGGCAGTGTTGTTCTTTCTGTAATTATTTGTAGCCCCTATTTGTACAAAACATCTGGAATATTACGTGAAATTAGGTGTGTATAATAGTGTAGTATAGGCAATTTTGTGAGTATGCGTTTCTTTTCCCTTTCAGTATATGAACGATAACAACTATTTAATGAATCGGACGCTTTCTATTTTACGGATACTTTCTAGAGACATCGATTGTTTATATCCAGTCTATAAATTATATATCTGGACATAATACCATTAGTTATGAAAATGATGTGTTTGTGTATTTATAGTCATGTGTTGCATATTCCGTCTATTTCTGAATTTAATACATGTATATTCATAACCATTTTCCAGTCAATATTTTGTGTTTTGCTATGCGGTGCCTATTAATATATATGTTTGTATGTATTATTTCCACATGATGGCATGTATACGAATTGAGCGAATAAAAAGAATAGTTGATTTGTTATTTGAATCGATTTGATAGATCATTCTTACCCAAACAGCAACTTTGACAACACATGCTGTTTAAGACGGGTCGCAAACAGATAACAAACAGATAAAATAACACGAGTAAAATTTGCAACTTAAACAACTTTACTTCTTACAACATATTTAATGAATTAAACAGTTCAATAACATGAACACACGATCTTGAATTAGTTAACAATAATAATACAAAGTAAACGTCGCGCGTCAAAACTCGTGACGTCAACGTCATTTTAAAGAAAACTATAAAACGACGCCGTAATGTTAATACTTTCTATAAACTTTAAAAGTTTATTTGATAAAAATCTAACTCGACGACCCCTCTTTATTTTTACATTTATCAAAGCGGGGAATTTCAACGATATATATGGGAACTCATAGCTCTCATGGGTTAGCGATTGTCATATCACCCACCACAAATGAGATGTTAAAGGATGCATACATGTACATTGTGTAGTAAAAAAAAATACCACTGGCAAACAGGTGTAGGATTAATATTCCCAGACAATTTACTGTTTAACCCACAAGTATTTCAACTGTTCATAATAATCAAAATAAGTTCATATGCAAAAAAGACAATGAAAGATAAATAAAATACACGTTAACTGCATTAAAACATGTAATAACTACACAATGAAAACACCTTGGTATTGTGTTGATATCAAACAGTTTTTTACTAAAACCGATTTTATGTTCTCTTAAAGTCCCATGTATCTACTACATTATCATCTTCCTCATCATCAACAAGAAAATCATCATCAACAGCACAACATGCATTGTTTTTAACTGAGGATAATTTGTCGACATCTGATACAACCGAGTTGTAAAGTACTCTGAACCATTTCTCTTCTAACTCATTTGAAGCATGTACCCCATCATACAAGTCATTGTAAACAAATTTCAATAGTTTTTTATGCCCATGTCTACCTCTATTTTTGTTGGAAATTTTAAGAAGATCCCTATCCCACCTAGCAGTCCTGCTGCCAGTGGTAGCATTTAAGTGACAAATATGTTGATTGATAGTTGTGAGATCATGTTCAAGTAGTTTTGCTGTGAAACGACTTCCTCAGCAGATAATATAGAATTCATTAATTTTCCTTTGTTGATATTGAAGAGAGCAAATTTTGAAATGGAAGCAGACGGAATCGTTGAACATTTTAAGGTGTATCTGTATTTGGTGTTAAATTGTCCAAATGATGAATGAATTTCATTTAACGTGGTGTCAACTTTTGATTGTGGATAATTTATTTCTGTGCCTGCCTGATGGGGATTTTTTTTTTGTTAGATTGCAAATACCACCCGAAATGACAACAACTGTTGGGAGGGTGTGATCTGGCGCATTAAGAAAAAAAGAGGTCTCAATTGCACCACTTATCTTGGCGATTGAGGCACCTGGGATGGAGAGGACCCTGGTTTTATACTGATTTTGAAAAGGATTTTGCCGAAGGTATGCCTCCATCCTCCTTCCTCTGGAGTCAAACCCAAGTATAACATTGGCCATCCTGAATATAAAATATAGAAATAAATATTTTTGCTCAATATTGTTATTGAAAATTATAGAGATTATTTAACTGCTGGGATCGATTATATGGAATCCTTCATGAGATGGAAGACGTGTGGTTCTTTTCACGAACTAGCGTATGCTAGTTATAAAACAAAACACACCTTCCATCGAGTAAAGGTTTTCCGTATAAGGCTATAATCGAACCTAGCAGTTAAATATTCTAGCTATTACATTTTAAATCAATTTATGTATCATGGTATGATTGTAACAGTAATTATTCGCTTTATTTAATGTCATCGCAGAATGACAGTCAATGTACAAGCAAAGACACTGATTTGAATAATAGTTTATCAACAGAAAAAGAGTCACAAATTTGGAGCTTAGCGATTATCATATCACCCAACTTCCAAATTGTGGAATGATGTTTTGTGTCTAGTCCACTAAAACTACAAACTTTTCACAATGAATAAACATCTGTCATGGCATGTAGAGTGAAAATTCCAAAACTGTAACAATTTTAACTTGTGTAATCCACGGTTCTGTAGTAGGATCGTCACGGGTCACTTGTGACAATTTTTTAATTATTTCTTCTTTTCATCAATATATCACCATGGTGTATCCACGACACTTCATAAAGAATTACCTATGCTTCCTTTTTGCTACAAGTAGTGTTCCCCACGCATGTCACATCTCAGTTTAGCGATTATCATATCACACAACTTACAAAGGTGACATTTTAAAAGAGAAATACTACATACATACAACAAGGAATCAGAAATAAAATGTTTCTGATTTAAAAAAAAAATTATTTAAATTCTGTAGGATCTATTCTTCTGTCGTTGGGTTTTGTTTAAGAATCTGCAGTATGTACATGTATGCATCGTTCTTAAGATGTTGAAAACTTTTGTAAGTAGATTTTGTCATCTCACATATCCTTTTAATTTCTTGAGACCTTGCTCTCACTGTTGGTGTATTAACAATGTGACATAATCTGTGCTGATTTACCAAGGTAGATGGGTGCCATGCAAAGTCAGGGTCCTGATTTTCTTTTCCTGCAGATTTTGCACGTGAGAGGGCAACAAATGTTGCTCCTGGGTTCTTCGACTCAAAACTTCGAGTGCCAGGATTTATGACGATATAACGGTTGGATTCACCTATGCCAATTGTCATGCCTTGACATCTATGAATTGTTGTTCCCCATCCAAGGCGTAATCGAATCTGCTTTCGTTTACAGAAATGACAGCTACAATCTAGTTTCCTCTCAACAGGAAATATAGGGACAAGCTTGGGGTTGTCTTTTATAAATGGAGGACCAATGTAGGTGTGAAAATCAACCATGACAACATCTGGCAGAGAGAAATTTTCTCTTCTGTCATTTTCAAACATTAGGTCAACAATTCTCCCAGGTGCTCCATTAAAAAGACCATATGGAACACACAAATTTACAGAAAGCATTACTTTGGCATTCTTACAGAGGAAAAGTGTATGCAAAAGGGAGCCAGATTTTTCGCCTGAAGCTGAGCGTGAATGTGGTCCTCGACACACAGCTTCAATTTTTGCTATGGGAAAAAGCTTGTTTTCTTCGAGAAGTTTAGCTTTGTGGTGTTCCCATACATATGCATGGCTTGGAAATACAAAAAGACCTTGACTGCTCATGCGTGTCAACAATTCTTCACCATGTTTTACACTCAAATCATGCCACTGAAATTCCTGGAGCCATCATAATTTCGAACCGCTGTCAAAACATTTCGTAAGGCGGTCTCTTCATTTCCCTGTCGAATTATGTTATTTAGTGTGACAGCATGTTTAAATTCTTTCCATACAAGAACACCATGTATTGCAGCTGATATTGTACTTTTGCAGTTGTAAACTGGTGAATCAAGAACAGGAGGAAGTTGTACGTCATCGCCCAAGAAAACAACCACTGGGATACCCCGCAAGATGTGTTTGCGTTATCGCCTTTGTTTACCCCACACCTCCATTCACCCAAGGGTTGTTGCTCCAACCATTGAACGTTCATCGACTAAAATAACTTTTAGGTTTTCACAATTTTTTTGCAAGTCTTGTCCTATAGAGCCTTGAGGAGGATTCATTTCCTCTGCTTTATTTTGGGTTGGAATTTTTAATAAGCTATGTAAAGTGACACCGGAAATAAGGTTGGCACTGTTGCCTGTTGGACACAAAACTCTAACTGATGTATTTGACTGAAAAAACGTTCTTATAGCTTTTACTAAACATTTGATAAGGAATGATTTTCCTGAACCGGCCGTGCCCGTTACAATAAGCCTTAATAACTCAGATTCTTGTTTTTTATTTGATTCTGAAAGGGTGTCCATTACAATATTTACAATATTGAATGCAAATTTTTGGTCATCATTCATGTTTAGTCAACATTTGGAATATCTAATTTGTCACTGTCATCATGTACTGTTTTGTCTAGTTGCTCAAATCAGTTTTTTCCCAAATCTGTTGGATATACATGGGACTTTAAACTCCAGTCATGATCAGGACCACCATCATCATACTGGAAACCTGTCGTAAAATCATCGAAATTTGAATTTGGTTGCACCAGCTCCATCCATTCAGGCTGTTGACTTGAATCATCTAGTTCATCCTCTTCATGAATAATGTCAGTGTGTCTTTTTGCTCTCTCTATGTCAGCAATGAGAAATTTTGGACATATGTCAAGTGTTATAAATTCATTAAATTTATCAGTCCATGAAGAATGTTCATGTTTTATGTCAGTTATTTCTCTCCAATTTGCCCAGTGCAGAAGAAGCATAATTTTACAATATTCTTCATCAAGTGGCCATGATGCTTGCGAAAAGGTACCTGCTACAACTGGCACTTTTCCACCTTTCGAAATAAAATTGTAAAACGATGATGTGTCATTTTTATCTCTTGCCAGATATTTGTCGAGTGGTGTATTTTTTGTTGCTCTTGAGCCAGATCGCTCAAAAACCCTCGAGCCAGTGAAACTAACCGATTGAAATGTAGGACTTGAGCGGTAAAGAGGCAAAGATGACAGTTCATAAGAGGCCTCGACAGAAGAGATATCTCTCTTAACTGTGCTTATCAAAGCTTTTGTGACCAGTGATTTTGCTGTAGCACCAGATGATTCATCTGCACAGTTGACTAAATCATGGAAAAGGTCTGAAACTGCCCGTGTTGGTTGGTTCCCCTTACATGCATAGCCTGTGATATATTTCTCAGTTGCCAATATTTCATCAACTGATGGATTTTCAGGACTACTTTTTGACAAAATTAGAGAAATATCTCCGTTTGATCTCCAGCCTTGCGTGTGAAATCTTGAATGTTGAACCATCATAGGGTGGTCTCTTGTCATTTCTAATCGCATTGATCCATTTTTGTCCTTGACTATGGTGGACTTTCTCTTAACAATTTGCCAGGTTCAGACAGTGTCCCAAATTCCATTCTACATGTCTTTTCGCCTGTTGCATTTGACCTTGGTGGTCTGAGACAATAGTCTGAACACCTGTGTATGTTTATACGATTAGTTAAGAGAAGGTGATCATCAAGTAGTGACTCTTGCGTTGAGCTGACATCCATTAACAATTTAACCAAGGGATTACTTTCTTCTGGTGGTAGAGGAGCAAATCCTTCTGGTGGTGGCCAGAGATCTCTCCTTGCATCTCCATTTTCATCTGCACCTGCTGGATGTGAGGCTGTCATTCTAAATTGTGAAGCTGCCCAATCTGCCAATGATTGTGCACACTGCTCTTCTGAAAGGCCTGCTTTTATAGCCGCGTGCATTAAATTATGAGGTTCCCGGTCTCCTCTCCAGCAAAGTCCATGCCAGTGCACCATTCCTCGAGACTTTGCAAATTCTTGTCTATACCAGTATGCGTCAACACCAAAAACTGGCCGCATTACGTCATGGAAGTAAGATTGAGTCCTAAGGTCAAAATACTTGGCAGCTATATGAGTATTTGACTGTAAAGTTTGAAATAGCATAGTACGATTGTTCAAATCAATATCTTTGCCAGTTGTGTCTTTGACATATGTGGTTAGCAATTTCTTGAGTGGTTTAAAATGAAATTCTGCACAACTCCCTGTAGTAAAAAAAAGATGGCAAACCATGACCTTCATGTATTTTGTATTGTTTTAAAGCTCTAAGTTCTCTGCCCTTTTGAGCCCAATACTGAGACGTGCCCCTTAGGTTACCTCCAAAGAATGAAATCTTTTTCCCTATTGAAGTATCACCCAATTCTATTTTATCTTTAAGGTCTGTTACTGAAAGATGGTCATCGCCAAGTTTTTGACGGTAGATAAAACTTCCATTTTCAATTGCCCGTTTTCTCATAATCATATTGTGGACAATAAACTTAAAATAGGGTTGCCGTGCAAATCTTCCATCTTCAAACCACATCAAGTGATCTGCCCAATCTGCCAGGGAGGAACATGTACTTGGGCGGTTTGTATGAAAGTCACGAGTTCCGTATGGGAAAAGAGATGGGAAAGCCAGAGTAAAAAAAATATGTGTGGTAAACTCGGAGACAGGTACATTTTCACGAGTTGGCCAAGATAATGTAACTATTCCCTTCTTTGATACAAACACCTCTGCATTAGTATCATTAGCAACTTCTTTAACAGCTGTTTCAACATGTTTTTTTTATGTCAAATGTGTTATCTGAAATAAGTACAGAGGAGTTTGTTTCACCTACAATGTCTCCAGGGTCAACTTGATCAGGGGCAGGGCCCATGTCATTTCCACATGCATTATCTGAACTGTATTCAACAGTGTGGATTTCTGATAACTCGCCATCAATTGGCAACTGTTGTAAACGTTCTTGACTTATTGTTATGTCCTTGTAAGAAGGATTGTTTTTCTGTAACCAAACAAGGGACGATTGAACTTTATATCTACGGACTTTAAATTCCTTTGAAGTGTCATTTTTGCCTTGTTTTCTAACCCGAATAATGTTTATTTCGGCCGGTAGGCGAGGAAATATTTTTGCGGGTTCATTAATTTCCTGAGGAAATGTAACACAGTGTCCGCTAGAAGCTATTCCACCATGTTTAAGCATATGAATATGCATGGAGAAATTCTTGCTATGAGTTGATCCTCAACGACAGACATATCTTGTAAAGACAAGGGCACTTTACCGGGGTCCATATTATTTTGTGTCGAAAACATTTTAATGTCGGCCTTTTCTTTGGAACAACGCACACACATCTGTGTATTTTTTGACAGTTTCATTTCAATCCTTCTCTCTTTACAAATAATACAATAATTGATAGATTATGACATTTGACTGAGCTCAAAATTTCTTATCGAATCCATTGCATTATCAAATTGTGCATCATTACTTAACGGTGGTGCACTGGGTAATTTGCTTGAGCTGGATTTATTTGTGCATTTTTGCTTTTAATTTTTTGCAAATTTCTTCGTTTTCTATTTTGGGTTTCATGCTCCAATTTTTTCTCATACTGCAAACCAACTTTTCTACACAAGGATTGTGAAACGGGTGAATGACTGGGCACTTTTTGTGTTTCTTTGAAGATTTTACTTTCCACTTGCACATCATCTGTCTTTTTGTTTAGAGTATGTACTGAGTTATTTTTTTGTTTACTAGGTTTTGAAATATGCCATGCAGATGTTTTTACTTCCTTTTATTTGTTTCGGGTGAATGATTGGGCATTTTTTGCGTTTCTTTGAAGATTTTGCTTTCCACTTGCCCATCAACCGTCTTTTTGTTAAGAGAATGTATTGATTTTTGTTTTCTAGTTTTTGAAATATGCCATGCAGATGTTTTTACTTCTTTACCTAATGTATAAGTTGTATTTCTTTGTTTTCTATTGTTTTCAGTAGGTGTTTTGTGATTGTATTAATATGTGTCTTCATATTAATGAATTATAATAATGTAATTCCTACGATTGGAATGTACTAAATAAAAGAACGACTCTGTGTTTTCCACGAATGGCTCCAACTTCGTGTGGTGGATTAGAGCCATGATTTATTGTCCTGAGTTGTTTTTGGGCGTACTCATAGCTTTGTGCGATTTGAATCGACTTTTCAAGTGTCAATGTATCACCTTCGCTCAGTAGTTTCTCTCTGATTTTCTTTGAGTTTAGTCCAAACACAAGACGATCACGTATCATCTTTTCCTTATTTGGATAGTTGCAGTCTTTTACGTGTATTTTTAGTTTTGTTACATAATCCTCGATGGATAGTTGTTCCTGAACAATATTGTTAAACTGGTACCGCTTGAATACCGAGTTAACCTTTGGTTCCACATACTCGTTGAACTTCTCATATAATTTGCTGAGTTTTTTGGCATCATCGGCCGATAAGTCCCATGACTTAAAAACTTCACGGCCTTTGTGGCCAACCCACAATAGCAAGTACGTGCATTTCTCTGCTTCGTTTTTATCAGTTAATGGACCACTGAATATTAATGAAATATGTTCATGAAACTGCTTCCACTGTTCAATAAGGTTTGATGAGTTCCAATCAATTTTTGGTGTTGGAATTCCCGTTAATTCCATATTTGAAACACTATATTACAGTTTAATTACTTCATAAAACTGTAGAAATGAATGTTATTAATCCGTTATAAATAAATTCTTACTGTGGAATGTTAGATTAACGGAACTTAAATTCACTCTCTGAATTTAAATGTTAAAATTGCAATTAACACAAAATATCCTTTTGATGTTAAATCAAAAAACACTTCTGACACCATGTATTAATATGTGTCTTCATATTAATGAATTATAATAATGTAATTCCTACGATTGGAATGTACTAAATAAAAGAACGCCTCTGTGTTCTAACAACGATGTTTATTCATTGAGTGACTGTATGAAACTGTGCCTGCTATTAAAGAGGCAATGTAAAGTTAAGCATGTAGAGTATGTGATCAAGGGCAATAACAGTGTATAGTAAAATGTAGTATTTATAGATAGTAGTTATACATCTTGAAACAGTGATCTTTGTTTTCCTCGTGTTGCATAAATAACGATTGTGTTACTGTGAGTGATTTCACCGGTGGATTTTCAAAATAATTGTGTTCAGCTAAAACCCCATTTACATCATGAATTGGCTCTTGAGCAAGTTTCAGCACTGGGGATGTGAATATGTATAAGTCGCTGAATTTAACTTTTTTGAGCATGGGTTTGAAACCGGAGATGTAGACTTTCTCTTTTGTTTGTCTTTTTTTGCAGGAGTTGTACACTTTGTGTTGTGTTTAATTACCAAATTGTGCGTTGTTTTGTCAGTAGTTTTATCACACACAGGAATCTGGAACATGACATACTATAACGAAAATATTCTTATATATAGTTATTTAAACTAACGTGCTTGGAGGATAGACTCCAATATACAAAACCTCCCAATTTACGTCCCCATCCGACGGACGAGGCTAATGAAAAGCGTCTTGCTGAAGAACACAAAGACGAAACTCAGTTGCGATGGTGAGGCTTTACCCCGGGTTCAGCGGATTTCAAGTTCAGCGGTTGTTTATAGGGCCACGCCAGCCCCTTTATAAATTATGAAGCGGTATTTAAAATATTCCTTTAAACATTTTAATGAAATTGAGACCAGACGCTCGTTTGCGCTCGCAATCATCTTGTGTGTGTTTGGATGACGGGGACTACATGCGTAAATAATTAAACTTTTTGAGAGATATACACATCTTGTTAAATTGTTGTTATACACCTCGCTGCGCTCGGCATTATTTTGCCGTTTACAGCACCATTTCACCATGTTTACCACACTGTCATAAAATTGTTATAACATATGAATTTGTAAGCGATTTGGGGCTCCGCTTCTGGAAGCTTATGGCAGTATGTGATCTATGATTTTTTTCTCGCTTCGTGCGAATTGAAAATGTCAACTTAGGTCAGCTACGAAACTGAAGAACAGGACGAATCAAAGCGTGTGTGCTTCGCTTCGCGAAGCTTACCAAAATACTATTGTTTTATTTAATGCTCGGGGCTTCGCTTCGGGCGAAGCTCAATACTTTGTAATTATTAATTTATCATGAATTACATAAGTTTATTCCGGACCACATGTACAGTAACACAGCTAGGCACAAATGACAGCATAGGCCTATGATGGTGGAGTGGAGGCATGATCCTCCGCACTTTTTATTTCATTTTAGAATGCATTAATTCGGTAAGTAAACTGTCACTGATGTGTATCTGAAAATACCCACATTCCCTTACCCATTGCCAGACTGGCAAACATTGTAGACCAAAGACCAAAGCAATTAGCACATGTTCACGCACATGACCGTTGACGTCATGTTTACAATATCGCATGACGTCATGTTTAACATATCGCATGACGTCATGTTTAACGTCAGTCGCCGATGCACCAGTTACCCCTACTCAAGTCTTGACGTCACATGCTGCTTCTCACAAGAAAAAAGTAAGAAATTTATATTTATACGCTTATTGATGCAAGTCTGAATCCGCTTACTATACGCCGTTCTGGAAAATATGAAGCAGGCCGGACGATGTAAACTCCCGACATGAAGAACGCGGTCGACATAATATCGTAAATATGAATAACTTGGGGCTTCGCTGCGCGAAGCTTAGTGATAATATAAATGTGTGTTGCTTAAATTCGGGGTTTCGCGCAAAGTGCGAAGCTCTGTGGCTCGTTTGTCGAGCTTTGTTCGTCCGTATTGTTTTCACGACTTTCGCGAAAGTTTACTTTGTGGATCTTTTTGACTTTTTACGGTAATCGCCGCCATAACCGAAAAAGTGATTACTAGTGGACAACTTCCAAAAAACATACTAAATGAATAACTCACATATGCTGCTAGTGTTGTTTTAACATTGTGCGCTCTGCAATTGTTGACATGTTCAGCATATTCCTGCATTTGTTGTCATTTTGAAATTTCCCACGGAAACCACATATTTTCTAGAAAGCCTTAGTTTCGCATTTTAACCCTTTACATATTTAGTCTCGATCATCCAGACCTCTCGCGAGACTTATCTCAAAGAAGTCCAAACGATGGTCTGGAGTAAAGCTTCTTTAAAAAAATTGACATCAAAACGAGGTGTGGACAAAATAAAATCACCGGCCTCTGATTGGTCAACTTCAGTTTGTTATGGAAATCCGTGGGAATCACCCCATACGTCACGACGGCGTCAAAAAATACGTGACGTTACGCGCAATGTTGTGCAATAAAATTACTCCAAACATAGTCGGCGGATCACGATTAATGCTAAAAATTAAATTTTAAACATCATTTTGTAAGATTATATTATGTTTTTAGAGAAACTATAATAAAACGAAGTTTATTGTATATTTAATAAGGACGTACACACATCCCATTGGAACTAACGTTGCGCGTAATTCAACGTGCACTTTGATGTTGCAATCAAAATGACGTCACGTCGCAGTCAGTTTTGACGGTTGGTGCCGTCTATCGGTCAATTTTTTTAAGAACAGTGAGTCCAGACGCTGGCTAGCGCTCGCAGTCAGCTTGAGTGTGTCTGGATGATAGAGACTATTACATATTCTGCTGCACATATTCTATAGGACTTTGTCAAGGAGTCGGAGAGCTTTTCAAATTATTTCTGAAACTCTATTCCAACCAGTTCTAACGGAAACGTTGCATAGAAAACTGTTTTAAAGAAAATAAATCAAAATTTCGAAACTAAAGATAGAATAAATACTACCGGTGTCTGCGTTAGAACAGCTTAAAGCGTGACAACGACGATTTACCATCAAATCATGATGCATAGATTAGCAATTATCCTTTTTTTTTTCTCCCGTTACCGTAAAGTTCGCTTGCGCTCGAAGTGCCGCACTTCGAGCACTTCTCGCTAGCTGTGCCTTCGGCACTTCTCGCTAGCTGTGCTCGCTATAAATTAAATTAATTAATGCTAATACAAATAAACGCAAATCATGTAAAAAATAATGTTATTAAAATAAAATTTTACTGCAGTAGAAGTTAATTAACAAAATTGTCATTAATTAAAGGGGTTGTTGCACTATTTCCAAACACAATTTATTTTAAAGGGCTCCGGAAAACTTGAAAAAAGCTGAAAGAAATATCAAAATGCCATGAAAAATGAAGGAGATATGAGCTATTGAAAATTTGCAAAGAACATAAATGGAGGCGGCCATCTCTGAACGATGACGTCATCGCGCCGTTTTACCATATATGGTATATTGACGAAATGTATTTTAAAGCAAAGAAAACCACTGCAAATTGATTAAAAATATATATACAGATGTAAAATGTATACATTTAAGTATTATTTTTCATTTACAATGATTTTCTTTGCTTTAAAAGACATTTTATCAATATGCCATATATGATAAAAGGGCGTGATGACGTCATCGTTCAAAGATGGCCGCTTCCATTTATGTTCTTTGCAAATTTTCAATAGGTCATATCTCCTTTATTTTTCATGGCATTTTGATAATTCTTTCAGCTTTTTCCAAGTTTTTCAGAGCCATTTAAAATAAACTGTGTTTGAAAATAGTGCATCAACCCCTTTAAGTGTTTTCATATTGTCCGAGTAATTGGTCCTCGGAATGTCATGTTGGCTTTCGGCAACAATGATACAGTCAAAGTATTAGAACGATGAGCGACATAAAACGAAATCAGTATATATATAATGTATTAAGGTATATATATGATATAATACAAAGCAATATTTTAAATACTTATAGTTATTATCCTCATCATTATTATAAATTGTCACTATATAGTTTGTCCTCTATTTTGAAATTATCTTGTTCCGTTCCGCTAAATATAAATATCCAGGGTAAATATCTTTTACTTTTATTCCACAGCAAAAAGCATATTTACAATACAAATGATGTTGACATATGCTTTAAAACTGTTTACATCATGCATGGATTTTTTTTTATATTCTACTCTATTTGTTATTGTTATATACTATTTTGTTCACGCTATTTGTTATTGTTATATACTATTTTGTTCGTGTACTTTTCAAATATAAGTACCTCAAAGATATGGATTATGTGTCAGGTTGTGCCCTGAAAGTCAACATTTTACAGCGGCACAAGACGATGAAACAGTAATGTGCTTGAATAAATACAATGCTTTAAACACGTATGGTTAGTATCATAATCATTATATTATCACCATATTGTTGCTATTTTGAAATTATCTTGTTCCGTTCCGTTCCGCCAAATATAACTATCCCCCTGGATAATTATATTTAGCGGAACGGAACGGAACAAAATATTTTTAACACAGACCACAAACAAAATAGTGATAATATATAATAATGATTACGAAAATAATTATGACTTGATACGTGCATATAATTGTTTCGTATTTTTCTGCTCACTGCTGTAAAACTCGGTGTTTCATGACTGTGGACAGTTTGCTGCATAAAATACACATACGAAGTCCTAAACATAAATTCTTATATTTGGAAAGCCCTTTGAACATGAAAAAGACCCAGCTTGGAATAATAGAAAAAAATGCATGATGGGTAAACGTTTAATGCGCATATCAACAATAATTTACATCATTTCATATCGTAAACATAGCTTTATACTGTGGAATACAATTGACTTGTTTCGTTCCGCTAAATATAATTATCCGAGGGGTTAGTTGTATTTAGCGAAACGGAACGAAACAAGATAATTTCAACACAGAACCCAAACAAAATAGTGATAATATATAACAATGATTACGATAATACTGATCACTTTTTGTCATTATTCTTATTATATGTATACCTTCATACGTGCCAGGGCTTTATATGAAGGGACTGGTCTCCCACTTTTAAACCCGAAAGACTTGTCTTCCGGTTCCGCCATTTTGGTAATTTACTGCAAATGCCAAGAATACAGAGAGAAATCAAGGTAAGAAAATCGGCTATATAAATATAAAGACTTGTACGTGCATATAATTGTTTCGTATTTTTTTCTGCTCACTGTTGTAAAACTCGGCTGTATCAGGACTGTGGACAGAGTTTGCTGCATAAAATACACATATGAAGTCCTAAATATAAATTCTTATATTTGGAAGCCCTTGGAACATGAAAAAAAAAAGATTAGAATAATAGAAAGAAATGCATGACAGCTAAACCTTTAATGCACATATCAACATCATTTCATATCGTAAACATAGCTTTATACTGTGGAATACAATTGACTTGTTTCGTTCCGTTCAGCACAGAACACAACACAAAAGTGATAATATATAATTATGATTACAATAATAATGTTCACTATTGTCATTCTTCTTATTATATTTATACCTTTATACAATCATATAATTGCTTTGTCTTTTTCTGCTCACTGATGTAAAACTCGGATGTACCAGGACACTATCTGACACATAAACTACACTTATAACTTCTGCCGTTGGCTGGACTGCTGCCACGTGCATGTACCGCGACCATTGGCTGTTCAAACACATCACATTAGACTAACAGTATTGCATTTTGATATTGATAAAATATAGTTAAACATAATTTCAGCATGTCCTAGTTTGACCCCTATAACAATCAGTAGTCAGTAGTCGCACCCTGTGTCCCAACTTCGAGAGCCATTAACACTCTCGTGGGGACCTGTCTGGCCACTGACCGGCCATGGCAAATTTGATTAAATGTTTTGTTTCGTTCCGTTCCGCTAAATATAACTATCCCCACGGATAATTATATTTGGCGGAACGGAACAAGATAAACACACAACACAAAACGAACATGAGCGAAACGTATATTGTTTTGCTTTTTACTTTTAATGTTTTTTTTGATTATATAGATTATATAAAGTCAGATTATAAGATGAAAAAAACAACACAAATTTGCAGATATTCATACAATAAAGTTTTTTTCCCCAATTTGTATTTATACCTTTATACATATATATACAATTGTTTCGTTTTCTGACGCTCAGTGTTCTAATATAACCTGATACACATATATACACGTATGAATGGTATTTTTGGGAAGCTCTGGAACACAAACAAACAGAATATAACAACAGATATGATGAGAACAGTTTTAAAACATACATCCACATCAGTTTATATCTTACCTACAGCTTTATGCTTCGGAATGAAAATGTCTTGTTCCATTCCGTTCCGCCAAATATAATAGTTATATTTAGCGAAACGGAACGGAACAAGAACATTTAAACAAACAACACAAACTAGAATAGATTTAGTTTATTGTTTAATAATATAGATCATATATTTATTAAAGCCGTATTAAAAGAGGGAGAAAAACACAATTTTGAGACATTCATACAAAAAAGTGCATTTCCCCAATTGGTACCCCAGAACCTGTTCCGTTCCGCAAAACATAATTAGCCCAACTCGTTAAAGCAATTGGGCGATAATTTATTGGGTCCGTATGATCCTTTCCAGGTGTGGGGACTGGAATAACAATTGCTTCCCGCCAAGAATCGTCACCCAAACCTTATTTAATATATCCTGAAGGGTAGAGAGACAGGATTCAGGTAAATGTTTTAATAGTTGATAGTGGATATCATCAGGACCAGCTGATGTATAATGAGCCTTTTTAACATACTCTCAAAGTTCCAAAGTTCTTTGAGAGTGAATAGTTTATTGTATTTCTCCAAGTTGTTCAAAACATGTCACCCATCATAAGTATATAGACAGACGCTTCAAATTTTCAGAAGAAATTTTTGAAAAAGTTTCTGCCGAAGTGTTTGTAATATCTTTGACAGATGTTATATCTCCATTATCTGTTTTAAGATGATTTACAGAACTAGAATTACCTTTACCACTTATTTTCCTTATTTTCCGGACCATGTCCTACGTCTTCTTAAGAGATGAGCGAGAATTCAGCCTAGAGACGTAAGATCTCCAGGATTTCCTCTTGCTATCCTTAATAGTACGATGGGCTTTCGCACGAAAAACTCTGAAGGTATCTAAATTTGTTTGAGTTGGCCGCAAGTTAAAATTGTTTAATGCAGCTTTACGATCTGACTGCCTTTTTGCAGTCATCGTCGTACCATGGTTTATGTGAGCATTTTGGATTTGCCGAGGTTTTTGAAATAGTTTGGTCAGCTATATCATGAAGAGTTTTGGTAAAAAGAGTAGTTGCGTCTTCGACATCCTCGAAAACAGAAGGCTTTATTTGTTCCACGCAAAGAGATCGAAACGTAGTCCAATCAGCCTTGCGAAGTTTCCATCGTTGCGTTTTTTCGAGAAGTGGAGGGCCGATATTTTCAAGAAATATGGGGAAGTGGTCACTTCCACAGAGGTCGTCTCCAACACTCCTCGAAAATTCCATCGAAAGCGTTGAATCACATATTGTTAAATCAATGGAAGAATGAGAGCCATTAGCAGGATGTAAATAAGTATGTGACTTATTGTCATTAAAAAGACACAAATTGTTTTTGGCTCATTTATATCTTTACAACCCCAGATGTAGTTGTGTGCATTAAAATCACCCAAGAGTATAAAAGGTGATGGCAATTGTGCAACTATATGAGATTTAGATCTTTAGGGTCTAGTGAAGAACTGTGGTAAACATAAGGAACACATTGTTATAACTCCGTGCATCGTAAAACTGACCGCAATAGATTGCAAATTTGTTTTCAACGCAACAGGTCTGTGAGGAATGTTTCTATTAACGATTATCGAAACTCCTTGTCCCCGGAATCACAAATAAAGAATGTTTCTTGAAGATAAAAGGCAATAGTTCATTTAAAATTAAGCTGATTTCATCATAATTTGGTTTCATTTTTACTGGTCCTTTGGGACCAACGAGCTCAATATAGGTGGCTTTGAAGTAGAATACCGCTTAAGCCGGTGCTAGGGGGCGTGAGAGGTGTTGCTTCTTTCATTACTTCTAATGAACAGACTCAATAAAACCGAGTCTGCTGCTTTATTCTCTTAATTGTGTTTGTTATTCCCAAAGGATCACCTTTACCAGTATTTATTATTAGTTTTACCCATTATTTAGCGCCAAGGCAATTTTTAATTTTATTTTTATTTTTGGCCTTAGATTATTTGGAGACTCAAGCAGTGACATCTCCACTGTGCTCCCTAGTTGGAGAAGCACTAGGCTTTCCAACTTCCTTAGTTGGAGCAGCACTAGGCCTTCCAACCGAGTAAGTATTAGGCTTCACGACTGGATAACTACTAGACTTCAGTCTTAGAATAACCCGCTTTCCAATTCTGAGAAATTTACGTGCTCTTGACATTGCCTATTTTGTGTTTAATTTAAATGAAAAAGTTTGATTAGGTGAAAAATATAGTTTTGGTTTGTTAAGTTGTATTTGTTGCCTTTTGTTTGGATCTGATACTGAGGAACTGCGTACTTGCATCCCTGCATTCCATGTGTGTTGCTGTTGTTTTGAGAATAGATGCGCAAGAGGTCGGACTTGAAATTTTATGTTTTTCTTCAATCAATTTTCGGGCTTCTGGAAAGGGAATGTTTTGTGTATATTTAACTGTTATGATTTTCTTTTTTGAATTTTTCACATAATTTTGAATTTGCGTGATGTCCTAGACCGCAGTTGGTACATTTGACAAAACAATAGGGTCCCTCCTTTCACCTAGGGAAATGTACCTTTGAAATTTTATGAGTGTAGGCGTTTGTTTTAAATTTATTGTGCCGAATGCACGATTCCACACAAGGTCACTGTGACCTTGACCTGCTAGGCCAAATAAGAAATTGCGTTCCTGCTTTCAACAAGGACGGTCGTCCGTCGGATGGGGACGTAAACCGGGCGGTCCCGTGTATCGGTCTATCCTCTGAGCAAGTAAAAGAACCATAGGAATCTATTCGATAATAAGAGTAGGGCAGGTTCCCGGATTCCTATGTATCCTTCCCCTCTCATTGGGGCGGCTCTAAATAACCTATACTGTGTTGTTGAGCCGTTAAACAACATTCAATTCAACAAGGACGATGAACCTATGGAGTTTCACAGTGTAAATGTTATGGTTTTAAAGTAATTGTCCGTGACCTTGAACTTTGACCCCAAAAACAGTAGGGTTCCTGCTTTCGACAAAGGTGATGAACCTATGACATTTCAGGAGTGTATACACTAACCCAAATTGCTAAGTACCTACCTAAGAATATGTCAATAATATGCCCCGTGTGGTTCCCGGGTGCCCCCGTTTGGTCACGGGGCAAAGAATAGGGCCGCTGCAGATCCCTTTGGAGGGGTAGGCAGAGGGGTAGAATCCCCCCAAATTCATGTTCATTTTATCATTTTTTGTTCATGTTCATTAAAGGTCTTCATCATGATCCCTGCATTGCTTCAGGTGCTATTTCGCTCGCATCAAAAGAGCAGTGGCAGAAAAATAATAAACGTGGCTCCAGCGTAAATGGAGTTTCTACGATAGAATTTGCAGCAACTCTGCAGTTCAGGGTGAGAAGATTCTAGGCCCATTTTCCATATTTTATCTCGATGTTCATGGAAGATGAGCCTGGCATGTTCATGCCTGTTAGGCGCCATATAACCTTTTCATGTGTTGGTGCGCCTTAAAACCCAATTCAGTTCATGTCAATAATATTCTCATTGTTCTGTGTATTTTGAGCTTGATTAGATTCGTTTAAACTGCAAAATAACGAGTGTAAATCGTCTGCTCTGATTGCATGAACATATTTTAAAACTTTAAAAAAAAGTCATTGTGTTTTCTTAGAAATAAGTTATAACACTTATAAACTGGGTATATAGGACTTTTATTAAGTACTTCAAATTAGTGAAGCTTTTGACTTTCCCAATTCTAAAATATGCCAGTTAAAATTATTTTGACATCATGTTTTACTAGCATTACCACTACAAATGCGTTTGCAAAAGAAATTTTCGAAATATTTAATGTTACTTGAAATTGCAAACAATATTCAATTTAAAGGGAGGTAATTTAAGATTATCCGCATTTCTTTTTTTTTGTAGACGGAGAATTTATGCGGGTTTTTCCTATTATTCATACCAATTTTAAGAATTTTATATCTTTAAGCAATCTTTGACTATGTTATGTGTTTTATCTGCATATTTCATGTTTTCATATGAAGGGAGGGTAACTCTCAAAAGATGTAACAATTTAAACAAAAAATAAATGTTAAACAAAATACTTATCACATATCTAAAATATATTTAAAATAAGAAAATTAGTTAAGATACAAAAGTGAATAATTAAGAATTTTGTTCTGTGTGTTACGGTTTTGAAGTGCGGAATTCATATTTCCATACAAGATGATGGTAACCTTGAACCAATGACCTACTGACCCGAAACACATTAGGGTTTCTCCACTCAACAAGGGCAATGCATGTACGTTTTAGAAGTGTAGATGTTTCAATTTTGAAGTTATCATGAGGAATGCATTTTTCTATACAAGGTGACAGTGACCTTGACCTTTGACCCCAAAAGCAATAGGGTTCCTCCTCTCATTAAAGGCAATGTCCTATGAAGTTTCATAAGCATGTATGTTATGGTTTTGAAGTTATCAGATAGAATGCCTATTTCCATAAATGGGGGGCGTCCGTGGCCGAGTGGTTAGTCTCTGACTTGCAATCACTTGCCCCTCACCGCTGTAGGTTCAATCCCTCAGGGGCCTAGGAATCTTTATGTGAGGAAGATATCCAGCTGGCTTGCGGAACGTCGGTGGTTCTACCCAGGTGCCCGCCCGTGCACGAAAATTGCCCGGAGGGACACCTGGGGTCTTCCTCCACCAGTGGAAGCTGGAAAGTCGCCATATGACCTTAGCTGTTGGTGCGACTATAAAATCCAATTCAATTCATATTTCCATAAAAGATCATGGCGACCTCAACGTTTGACCTACTGGCACCAAAATAATAGTGTTCCTCCCTACAAGTTATCATGCATAATTCATAGCTCCTTATAAAATGGTGACCTTGAACCTTTGACCTACTGACCCCAAACACATTAGGGATTCTCCAATCACCAAGGGCAATGCATGTATGACGTTTTAAAAGTATAGGCGTTTCAGTTTTGAAGTTATCATGAGAATAGCATTTTTCTATATAAGGTGATAATGACCTTGACCTTTGAACCCAAAAGCAAATAGGGTTCTGATCAAGGCATTGTTTACATGAAGTTTCATAAGAGTGAGTGTTATGGTTTTGAAGTTATCAGATGGAATGCCTATTTTCATAAAAGATCGTGGCGACCTTGACCTACTGACCCCAAAAACAATAGGGTTCCTCCTCTCACTTAGGGCAAGTTCCATGAGGGTGGGTCTCATACGAGTTATTGTGCGGAATGCAAAAGTGATCGGAACGACAACCCCAAACCATAATATGTATAACAAGAAATCCGCGGACTCACATGTCTCACCTAACGGGGGCTGGACTTAAAAAAAAAAGGTCAATGATGCTTAAATGAAAGTTTGTAAAACATTTTAGTAACTAACAAGAGGTCAATGACCTTGAAGCTCTACTGATTGATTTTGATTTCAGGAAGTAGTCGCTACAAACTGTTTTTTTGAAAATCTATTTTTAGCTGTGGTGGCCATCTTGAAATTTTGCCAGGATCAATTAGACATCAAGAGCAACATTCCTGTGAAGTTTCATGAAAATCCGTCAAGTAGTTTCAGAGAAGAAGTCGCTACAAGTTTTCATTATATAACTCTATGTAAACAAAGATTGCCACTGACAGCCATGTTTAACATTGAATCAAAATAATGTTCGACTCGGATAACCATCATGTCATGCTGATCATTTTAGAAAAAGTCCCATATCAATATCTCTTATAGTTTTCAAGAAGTAGTCGCTACAAACTTTTTTTTTAAAAATCTATTTTTAGCCATGGCGGCCATCTTGAATTTCCGGCCGACCTGAAATTTTGCTAAGATCAATTAGACATCAAGAGCAACATTCGTGTGAAGTTTCATGAAAATCCGTCAAGTAGTTTCAAAGAGTAGTCGCTACAAGTTATCATTATATAACTCTATGTAAACAAACATGGCAAACATGGCCACTGGCAGCCATGTTTAACATCGAATCAAAATAATGTTCGACTTGAATAACCATCATGTCATGCTGATCATTATAGAAAAAGTCCCATATCAATATCACTTATAGTTTTCAAGAAGTAGTCGCTACAAACTTGTCTTTTGAAAATCTATTTTTAGCCATGGTGGCCATCTTGAATTTCCGGCCGACCTGAAATTTTGCAAGGATCAATTAGACATCAAGAGCAACATTCGTGGTAAGTTTCATGAAAATCCGTCAAGTATTTTCAGAGAAGTAGTCGCTACAAGTTTTCATTATATAACTCTATGTAAACAAAGATGGCCACTGGCAGCCATGTTTAACGTCGAATAAAAATAATGTTCGACTCGGATAACCATCATGTCATGCTGATAAACTTAGAAAAAGTCCCATATCAATATCTCTTATAGTTTTCAAGAAGTAGTCGCTACAAACTTATTTTTTAAAAATCTATTTTTAGCCGTGGCGGCCATCTTGAATTTCCGGCCGACCTGAAATTTTGCTAGGATCAATTAGACATTAAGAGCAACATTCCTGTGAAGTTTCATGAAAATCCGTCAAGTAGTTTCAGAGGAGTAGTCGCTACAAGTTTTCATTATATAACTCTATGTAAACAAAGATGGCCGCTGGCAGCCATGTTTAACGTCGAATCAAAACGATTTTCGACAAGGACCAACATCATGTCATGCTGATCATTTTAGAAAAAGTCCCATATCAATATCTCTTATAGTTTTCAAGAAGTAGTCGCTACAAACTTATTTTTTAAAAATCTATTTTTAGCCGTGGCGGCCATCTTGAATTTCCGGCCGACCTGAAATTTTGCTAGGATCAATTAGACATCAAGAGCAACATTCCTGTGAAGTTTCATGAAAATCCGTCAAGTAGTTTCAGAGGAGTAGTCGCTACAAGTTTTCATTATATAACTCTATGTAAACAAAGATGGCCGCTGGCAGCCATGTTTAACGGCGAATCAAAACGATTTTCGACAAGGACCAACATCATGTCATGCTGATCATTTTAGAAAAAGTCCCATAGCAATATCCCTTAGAGTTTTCAAGAAGTAGTCGCTACAAACTTGTTTTTTAAAAACCTATTTTTAGATTTGGCGGCCATCTTGGATTTCACATCTACATGAATTTTTGCTAGGATCAACTAGACTTCATGGGCAACATTTCTGTAAAGTTTCATGAAAATCCATTCAGTAGTTTCAGAGGAGTAGTCGCTACAAAAAAAAGTTAACGGACGGACGGACGACGGACACCGCACCACGGCATAAGCTCTGCTGATCTCTGATCAGTAGAGCTAAAAACAAGAGGTCAATGACCTTGAAGCTCTACCGATTGATTTTGATTTCAGGAAGTAGTCGCTACAGACTTGTTTTTTGAAATATTATTTATTAGCTGTGGCGGCCATCTTGAATTTCCGGCCGACCTGAAATTTTACTAGGATCAATGACATCAAGAGCAGCAATCCTGTGAAGTTTCATGAAAATCCGCCAAGTAGTTTCAGAGGAGTAGTCGCTACAAGTTTTCATCATGTAACTCTATGTAAACAAAGATGGCCACTGGCAGCAATGTTTAATGTCGAATCAAAATAATGCTTGACCCTGATAAGCATCATGTCATGCTGATCAATTTACAAAAAGTCCCATATCAATATCACTTATAGTTTTCAAGACGTAGTCGCTACAAACTTCTTTTTTAAAAATCTATTTTTAGCTGTGGTGGCCATCTTGAAATTTATCTAGGATCAATTAGACATTAAGAGCAACATTCAAGTAAAGTTTCATGAAAATCCACCAAGTAGTTTCAAAGGAGTAGTCGCTACAAGTTTTTACTATATAACTCTATGTAAACAAAGATGGCCGCTGGCAGCCATGTTTAACGTTGAATCAAAACAATTTTTGACAAGGACCAACATCATATCATGCTGATCATTTTAGAAAAAGTTCCATATCAATATCACTTATAGTTTTCAAGAAGTAGTCGCTACAAACTTGTATTTTGAAAAACTATTTTTAGCCGTAGCGGCCATCTTGAATTTCCGGCCGACCTGAAATTGTCCTAGGATCAATTAGACATCAAGAGCAACATTCCTGTGAAGTTTCATGAAAATCCGCCAAGTAGTTTCAAAGGAGTAGTCGCTACAAGTTTTTACTATATAACTATGTAAACAAAGATGGCCGCTGGCAGCCATGTTTAACGTTGAATCAAAACAATTTTTGACAAGGACCAACATCCTATCATGCTGATCATTTAAGAAAAAGTCCCATATCAATATCACTTATAGTTTTCAAGACGTAGTCGCTACAAACTTGTATTTTGAAAATCTATTTTTAGCCATGGCAGCCATCTTGAATTTCCGGCCGACCTGAAATTTTGCTAGGATCAATAAGACATCAAGAGCAACATTCCTGTGAAGTTTCATGAAAATCCGTCAAGTAGTTTCAGAGTAGTCGCTACAAGTTTTCATCATATAACTCTATGTAAACAAAGATGGCCACTGGCAGCCATGTTTAACGTCGAATCAAAATAATGTTTGAGTCTGATAAGCATCATGTCATGCTGATCATTTTAGAAAAAGTCCCATATCAATATCACTTATAGTTTTCAAGAAGTAGTCGCTACAAACTTGTATCTTGAAAAACTATTTTTAGCCGTGACGGCCATCTTGAATTTCCGGCAGACCTGCAATTTTGCTAGGATCAATTAGACATCAAGAGCAACATTCCTGTGAAGTTTCATGAAAATCCGTCAAGTAGTTTCAGAGGAGTAGTCGCTACAAATTTTCATTATATAACTCTATGTAAACAAAGATGGCCGCTGGCAGCCATGATTAACGTCGAATCAAAAAGTAGTCGCTACAATCTTGTTTTTTAAAAACCTATTTTTAGATCTGGCGGCCATCTTGGATTTCACATCAACATGAATTTTTGCTAGGATCAACTAGACTTCATGGGCAACATTTCTGTAGAGTTTCATGAAAATCCATTTAGTAGTTTCAGAGGAGTAGTCGCTACAAAAAAAAGTTTACGGACAGACGGACGCCGCACCACGGCATAAGCTCTGCTGATCTCTGATCAGAGCTAACAATGGAGTTTGCAGTTTGCCGAGATGACATGTAAGTGCATTTGTTTAAAAACAAAATGTCATTCTATTAACAAGAGGTCAATGATCTTGAAGCTCTACTGATAGATTTAGACAGCTAGATCAGCATTCCTGTGAAGTTTCATAAAAATCTGTCAAGTAGTTTCAGAGGAGTAGTCGCTACAAGTTGAAGTTTTTACTATATAACTCGAGGTAAACAAAGATGGCCACTGGCAGCCATGTTTAATGTCGAATCAAAATGTTTTTCGACAACGATCAACATCTTGTCATGCTGATCATTTCAGAAAAAGTCCCATATTACTTAAGTTTTCAAGAAGTAGTCACTACAAATTGTTACTATACAAACTCTATGTAAACAAAGATGGCCACCGGCGACCATGTTTAATGTCGAATCAAAATAATTTTCGACAAGGATCAACATCATGTCATACTGATCATTTTAGAAAAAGTCCCATATCAAAATCACTTACAGTTTTCAAGAAGTACCCGTATTTACCGTATAAGTTTGGGCACCGTAAGGATTGGGGCAACCTTGCATTTTAGGAAAATAATTATTTTTACTTTGGGCCATATTAAAAATTTCAAAAAAATTCAAAATTTTCAGGTAATTTAATTGGGATATCAACCAAATTCTGCCAAAATCATGATCAAAATTAACGTAAAAAAAATGCATAAAATAATAACGATATTTTCTTAGTTTTTCTTTCATTGCAGTCAGTTGCTCACGGCATCGCACTGATTTTACCAGCTGATCACAATGTCAGCTAAATTAAAAGGACGCTATTGTTTAAACCGGTAATCCTCGCTCTAGGCTATTTTACAGTTAATTTCTGATACACCAGGAAATTCAGTCCATACAAGACTGCATCAAACTTCATTTAAAGGGATGCTATTTGCCGTATTTTAACGTATTTTAATATATATTTTATCTGACAATTAGGGACGCTATTGTTTAAACCGATAATCTTCACTGCATCAAACTTCATTTATAAATAGTGTTTAAAATTCACAATGGTTCTCCTTTAAACATGCCCAACAAGTGACGCAAGTTGCGACACAATTTTACAACTTTGGCAAAGATCAAAGAAACTAAGCTGGCACGTCGGCACATCAAATGCTTGTGTTAGACTACAAAGCCGGGACGTTTTGACTGATCTTTTCATCATTTATAAACAAGTGCACGTTTAGGGAGGAATAATTACAGTGTACAAAAGGATTGGTTTATTAATGGATTAAAATGAAAGTGATAAACTTTGCAGTAAGATGATATTTCTAATTAGTCGATTGTTATAAATGGATTAAAGAAAACATGTTCTGCGGTAAGACGTTGTTAATTTGAGTCACGATAGTTTAATGGATTTCCTCTTGACCGAAACTTAACCCCAAATTAAGTCCGTTATATTATTTGGGCCAATAAAAAAAAAAAAAAAATTTTGAACAAGTATCGTTTGGGACACTAATTATTGTAATTAATTAATCCTGCCCCAACTTATAGGGTAAATACGGTAGTCGCTATAAACTTTTTTTTAAAAATCTGTTTTTAGCCATGGCGGCCATCATGAATTTCAGGCCGACCTCTGAGATCAATTAGACATCAAAAGCAACATTCCTATGAAGTTTCGTAAAAATTCGGCCATGTTTAAAGTCGCATCAAAATTAATTTTGACAAGGATCAACATCATGTCATGCTGATCATTTTAGAAAAAGTCCCATATCAATATCACTTATAGTTTTCAAGATGTAGTCGCTACAAACTTGTATTTTAAAAATCTATTTTTAGCTTTGGTGGCCATCTTGGATTTCGCATCAACATGAATTTTTGCTAGGATCAACTCGACTTCATGGGCAACATTTCTGTAAAGTTTCATGAATATCCATCCAGTAGTTTCAGAGGAGTAGTCGCTACAAGTTTTTACTACATAAAACTATGTAAACAAAGTTTAAAGTCGCATCGAAATAACTTTCGACAAGGATCAACATCATGTCATGCTGATCATTTTAGAAAAAGTCCCATATCAATATCACTTATAGTTTTCAAGAAATAGTCGCTACAATTTTATTTTTTAAAAATCTATATTTAGCTGTGGCGGCCATCTTGAATTTCTGGCCGATCTCAACTTTTGCTAGGATCAATAAGACATCAAGAGCGACATTCCTGTAAAGTTTCATGAAAATCCGGCATGTAGTTTCAGAGGAGTAGTCGCTACAAGTTTTTACTATATAACTCTATGTAAACAAAGATGGCCGCTGGCAGCCATGTTTAACGTCGAATCAAACCGATTTTTGACAAGGACCAACACCATGTCATGCTGATCATTTTAGAAAAAGTCCCAGATCAATATCACTTATAGTTTTCAAGAAGTAGTCGCTACAAACTTGTATTTTAAAAATCTATTTTTAGCTTTGGTGGCCATCTTGGATTTCACATCCACATGAATTTTTGCTAGGATCAACTAGACTTCATGGGCAACAGTTCTGTAAAGTTTCATGAATATCCATCCAGTAGTTTCAGAGGAGTAGTCGCTACAAATAAAAGTTTACGGACGGACAGACAGACGGACGCCGCACCTCGGCATAAGCTCTGCTGATCTCTGATCAATCGAGCTAAAAACAAAAGGCAAAACATCTGGTAAAGATCAGATGAAAAAAAGAAGATAGCCCTATCATATTAACGAGGCAAAATATAGCATTTTTAACTAAATCAAGGGCACAACTCCGCTGTTACTGGTCCGATCAACTGGTTATCAAACTTGTCCGAGCTTTCATTGATATTAACAATCTGTTAAAGTTTGGTATAGATCGGATGAAAAATGAAGGCCCTTGGCCAGTAGAGCTAAAAATCATCAGCTCCAAAAAGTAGGTCAAGGTCATAGATGAAATCCATCCATCCAAAAAGATGCTCTACCCAAGACACAACTATGTCAAAATAGAATATTTTTTGTTCCAAAGATTAAGCTATAAATTAGGTTTAAAACATCTAGTGCATAATTATAGTTCATGAAAGTGATGTAATTAAAGTTATCTGCTCTTTGGTTGGATGGTGAAGGTCACATCCACATTTGCTTTGTCACGTTGCAATGTACCACTCAAGATACAACTATAACCAAAGTTTTAAAGGTCTAGTGCATACAGTTTGTGAAAAAGTGACCTGAACGCAGAAGTTGAACCTAAAAATTAAGTTATCTGCCCTTTGCTTGGAGGGTCAAGGTCACTTCCACATTTGCTTTGTCCCGTTGCGATGTACCACTCGAGATACAACTATAACTCAAGTTTTAAAGGTCTAGTGCATACAGTTTGCGGAAGTGACCTAAACGCAAAAGTTGAACCTAAAAATTATTAAGTTATCTGCCTTTTGCTTGGAGGGTCAAGGTCACTTCCACATTTGCTTTGTCACGTTGATATATACCACCAAGATACAACTATAAGCAAAGTTTGAAAGGTCTATTGTATACAGTTTGTGAGAAAATGACCTAAACGCAAAACTTGAATGTAGACGCTGCCGCCTCCTCCGGAAAAGCAACACCGGTCTCTTTTTTTCTTCGATAAGCCGAGACAAAAATGTATTAAATGGAATTTGATGAAACCCCTTGATATAAGTTATGAGCCATTAAAGCTTGTATAGCATCCGCAGGCCCTCATGGGCCTCGTTCTTTATTATTATTGTTGACCGACAACCCCTAGACTGCTCATTTGAAGTCCCCGAGGTCAAAGATGGCTGCGCCTTCGGGAAGTTTTTGCATGTTTTTACAGACTAACATAAACATCTTCAATCGGCATTTGCGAGGGAACAATTTTCATCATCGCGGAGATCCTCGGTTGATCGATTCTGAGGGCCATTTTGGCACTCTTGTTTTGTTGAAATGTTTTTCAACCGGTCTGAATAACCTCCCCATTTGTTAGCATGACTGGCAGTCCAAACACTATGTGCCACATGACTGGGGGCATAAAATGTTTACTGACAGATGGATGCTAGACAATGCATTCTTTTATGGAGTGGAAAAGAAACTTTCAATATGTTTCTGGCCAAGACTGGTATATATTAATTTGTATGGATTAGTTAGTGGATGGGGACAAATAAAGAAAACTCGGTGTAACTTGAGACCAACTTTATTGTACAAGTATCACATACCACTGCACAATTAAGAAGCCTGTTCTGTTGGCATACTTCGGATAATGTCAGAGTCACCTGTAAATAAACAATAAAAATGTTACAAAATTTGCTTTGCATAATTAAACTTAGGACAGTTTGTTTTTTTAGACCTTTTCGACGTTTATAAAAAATTACTGCCTTCAACCTAAAAAAGTTTGAAATTACTACCCACCAAAAGATACTTAATTTTCCAATTCCCTATTACTTCGACAATTATATCATTGAATTCTTGTTAATGAAAATGGCTTTGATTTTTTTTACCCTCCTCCTTCTACCCTATATTTTTGCTGAAAAAAAATAAAATATTTTTTTATTTTTTTATTTGATTATTCGTTTTATGTTACGAAGAACCCTCTTACGATAAAGCTAAGTTAGGGATAAAACGAAATTAGGCATTTTGTTTTATCTGTAGGGAATATATCGTTTTTTGTTTTATCCCTCCCAGACTTTTTTAAGAATATTTCATTCTCTTTTTCCACCCTCCGCCCTCCCACATGAAAAATAAAAAAATTGCTTTTAAATTTGTCATTACTTATTCAATATTTCCAAAAATAGATGTGCACACAACTTTTTTCTCACTCGGTATGCTATCAAGATGTTCAAGTTGTGAGCTTTTACAGGAGATTATACGAATCTAACATGGCTATCTGGTCAGTGGTCGAAATTAGCACAAGAAGGTGAAAAACTAGCAAATATTAATTTGGGCTAGTAAAAATCTAGAAATTATATATAGTCGGGCTTATGAAAATTGTTAGTCCAAATGATTACCGGTATATAATAATTCGGCTAGTGAAAATCCTAATTTCTTCGACTGTCCGGAATTTCATACCCATATTCATATTCATTATTAACCAATGCTCTGGCAAGGTTCCAATTTAAAAGTTATATAAAAGCTTGAAATTTCAATTGATGTAATAACCATGATACAACTATAACTAGTTTGAAAGGTCTAGCGCAGACGCGCTATGAGAAACTGACCTAAATGCAAAGTTGAATGTAACTATAACTATCACTGAAGGTGATGAATACCCCCGCTTTTTTTATACAGACAAGGAGGACGGGCAAAATCAAGAATATAAATGTCTAAAATTGTTGTTAAAAGTTTAATATGAAAAATGTCCATAATTCAGTAAAAAATTAGTCGAGGGTATTCTGTAAAAAATTAGTCGAGGGTAATAACAATCCATGAAAACTTTTAAAGTGAAAGCCACATGAAGTTCATTATAGTGAAAAATTCTAAGTCAATTGAATTGGGGTTTTAAGGCGCACCAACACATGAAAAGGTTATATGGCGCCTAAAAGGCATGAACATGCCAGACTCATCTTCCATGTACATCGAGATAAAATATGGAAAATGGGCTTAGAACCTTCTCACCCTGAACTGCAGAGTTGCTGCAAATTCTATCGTAGGAACTCCATTTACGCTGGAGCCACGTTATTGTTTTTCTGCCACTGCTCTTTTGATGCAAGCGAGATAGCACCTGAAACAATGCAGGGATCATAATGAAGACCTTTAATCAACATGAACAAAAAATGATAAAATGAACATGAATTTGGGGGGATTCTACCCCTCAGCCTATCCCTCCAAAGGGATCTGCAGTGGCCCTATTCTTTGCCCCGTGACCAAACGGGGCCCCCCCCCCTCCCCCCGAGAACCACACGGGGAAATTCTAAGTCAAATAAAGGGCCATAATTCTGTAATAAATTAAGCACCAACAATTTGTGATGTAGAAGGACATATTAAGGTAATCAGTTGTTATGTGTACATGAAGTTTGGGAACAATCAATTCGAAAATGTTTGAGAAGAAATATGTTAACAGGTTATCATTATACAATATTAGAGTGGAAAATTCTAAGTCAAACAAGGGGCCAGTTTACAGATATACATTGCCAGGAGAATATGGTTAAAAGGTTAGACATTGCTGAAAGCAGCAGTGAAAGCTTAGAACATGGAAACGTAAAATAAAATGTGTGCAGTGGTTAAGTTCTTTTATTTGAAAATGACTTGTAAAATAAAATGTGTGCAGTGGTTGTTGTTCTTTTATTTGAAAATGACCTAGTACAAAATATTGTATAAATATCTGAAATAATTTGTGTCAAGTAATTTCAAAATTCCCTTATGCATGACAAAGTTATAGCTCGGACTAGATCGGACTGCATGACCTCTAAGTGTGACCTTGACCTTTGAGCTGGAGGTTCGGGTTTGTACGCGACACATTGTCCTCTTGTGGTGATCATTTGGGCAAAGTTATTTCAAAATCCCTCTATGCATGACAAAAGTTACAACCTGGATGACCTCGAAGTGGGACCTTGACCTTTGAGCTAGAGGTCTGGGTTTTGAGCGCGACATAGATTTCTTATGGTGATCTATGTCGTATTTCGGCCCCAAAAATGGCCAAATGAGTGCCCTGGTTTGCAACAATCGAATAAACCCAAATTCTTTTTAGATTAATCGGGGGAAAAAGCCTGACTGTCCGATACTCGATCAAATCGATTAATCAGAACAGCACTACAGTTTTCTCTAACTGCAACTTTTTTTTATACAAAACATCTTGGGATTTCTTTGGAATATTATGTGGAATTAAGTGTATACAATGTATAGTGGAAATTCCCGAGTTGCGTTTCTTTTTCGTTTCAGTATACATCCATATGTCGGTGCTTAACTTAGTATAATTGCATTTATAATGGACTTGATAATTGTAATTGTGGTATCACAGTCATTTACCAAGGCCCGGCAATCATGTCGGCGGCAGTTTTGTATATCCAAGTCCAACAGAGAATGTGGTATAGTACCAGTATCTTTTATATGTGTTACTACTGGAATTAGGATGGGATAACCATTACATAATTACATTTACTCAAATATGTTAACCGACTATGTGATAAGTATTTAGATATTCGTTATTGTATCAATAGGTCACCTAATAAAGGAATGAAAGAAAACCGGATGGATTTATCTATACACCACCCTGATAACAATGGCACTAAACCGGCCATATGATCCGTCCAACTTTATTGCTTATTAAATGGTTTGATCTGGAAAACTCAGGAACTAGCAGTCTTGCCTCCTCAAAAAGTAAAGCAACATTTTATCACAATCACATTTGAACTGAAGAAAATGTTCAGAAACCAACGACTGCTCACGCGTCCAAACGGTCAATGTAAATGCATAATTTGTATAACAATGGTTGCCACTCACCAGGATCTGTTATGCTGAGTGTGCAGACTCGGAAGTATTTACCACAGGCTGTACCAAGCTCTATGTTGTTGCCCGTGTAATGATGCACTCCAGTCTTGGCCAGCATAGCATAGTATTCAATTTCACTCTTCCTGTAACCACAAGAACACATGGGAGTGGACAGGGCACACTAGCAAATACATATTAAACAACTTTATCAAATTGTATCGGAGTGCGTGGTCCACTGGTACAGCATCAGACTGGGGTTCGATACTTGCCATAGTCATGTTATTTAGACCTAATAAAAACAAGAGGTCAAGTGGGCCTGTATCGCTCTACTTGCTGTACAAAGCTTTCATACTAATATGAATGCCCTGATCATCCTTGCAAAGATGATATTTTTTTTGTAATAACACAGTCGATGGCACACCATTGCAAATTCCCACACCTGCCTTGAAGTTTTCAGGCTCATGTGTATATATGGGCGAAGATCTTCATGGTTTCAAAGTTATGACATTGCAGGGCCTTTATACCCTGCTTTGTGGTGGCCCCTTCCTCCACCAAAATTTCATTCAAAATCATGCAGATTTCCCCATTTTTTCATCCCAATTTATGTTGTTTTTTTCCTCCTAAATTAAAGGAAAATGGCCCCTTCCCCAAAACTGGTAAAAAGGCTCTGCACTGGGCTCTTCAATTAGCCCTCGAAAATTAGCAAATGGCGAAACTTTTGTCAAGTATTTTCGTCAATTTGGCAAAGGTCAAATAATGAAAGTTTGGCATTTTGAAACTGAAGTTCAAAGGGAGCAGCTATGTTTTAGACACATTGACGGCTTCCTGGTGTAATATCGTAAAAACTACACATACAACTCGCACAAATGCCACATCTAGACCGAATTACAAGTTTTGTGCATCATTACCAGGATGCTTTAGTTTTCTATCGACAGTGTGTTGGTCACCAGCTTGGTGCGCCTACACAGGAGGGTTGGTCACCAGCTTGGTAGGCACACAGGAGGGAAAAAAAGGACAGAAGAGCGAAGCTGCAGCAAACACCGTTAAGGGTCCAACAAACCTTGGATTTTCGTGCTAGCCACAGGGCTATGAATTGGAATTGCGTCAGGTGGTCTCATTCTTCATTGGTTTAGTGTCGAGGGGGTAAATTTGAGTTTCTAAATAATTATTTGTGTTATCTGGGGAACGAAACCCTTCTTCTATGGTAGACGCGTGGATTTAAATCTTATCTTGGATAATTAGCTATAAAACAGTGGTGTTGATTAGAGCTAAAATCTGGTTTTGACGAGCTACTACACATGCTAATTTGTAGTAGCCCGACCGACTCTCGACAGGAATTTCTGGTAGCCCAGACATCAACTTGTGGTAGCCCACGGGCTCCGGGCATGTGATATGTTGAACAAGACCATGCCATTTAAGAAACGTGTAAATTCCATGAAAACCAGGATTTCCATAAACTTTCTACAAAGTGTCATTCCTGGAAGAATTGAGCCGAAATATTTTTTCTATTTTTAGTTACAGCCACCTTGACCTCAAATGCAACCCAAGCTTCCTTTTCTTATAAGCTACCTACAGTTTTATTCCAATATAACATTAGTAACCTAATTTTTTGTCCTTAAACCATTTTTCTATTTTCAGTAACAGTGACCTTGCCCAAGTGACCTCAAATACAATCCACAGCTTGTATTCCATATACCTACACAAGTTTTGTTGCAAAAGTGTTTTTCTACTTTCAGCAGCAGCAACCTTGACCTTCAACCCAGTGACCTCAAATGCAATACCAACTGAAGTTATTGGCCAGAAAACGATTTATTTTTTCAGTAACAGCGACCTTGACCTTGATCCCAATGACGTCAAATACCAAGCTTCCTACCTACACTGATGGAATACAAATACTGTGTTACACGGTATTTGCATTCCATTATTTCATTTATAACAAATTATTCATAAGTAAAGTTATTGACTGGAAACCATTTTTCGATTTTCAGTAACAACGACCTTGTCCTTGACCCCAGTGACCTCAAATGCAATCCGAATTGAAATGGGTTTTAAGGTGCACCAACACATGAAAGGTTATATGGCCCCTAACAGCCATGAACATGCCAATGCCAGGCTCATCCTCCATGTTCATAGAGATAAAATATGGAAAATGGGCCTAGAACCTTCTCAACCTGAACTGCAGAGTTGCTGCAAATTCTATCGTAGAAACTCCATTTACGCTGGAGCCACCTTTATTGTTTTTCTGCCACTGCTCTTTGGATGTGAGCGAGATTGCACCTGAAACAATGCAGGGATCATGATGAAGACCTTTAATGAACATGAAAAAAAGAAAGATAAAATGAACATGAATTTGGGGAATTCTACCCCTCTGCCTACCCCTCCAAAGGGATCTGCAGTGGCCCTATTCTTTGCCACATGACCAAACGGGGCAAATGCAATCTGAAGCTTCCTTTACATATAAGGTACTTTAACAAGTTGCAATATCTTATTTCCAACTAAAGTTATTGGCCAGAAACCTTTTTCTATTACTAGTAACAGTTGAATTGAGTTGAACTAAAGTTATTGGCCAGAAACCTTTTTCTATTACTAGTAACAGTTGAATTGAGTTGGATTGGAATGTAACGATGTACCATCACAAAAAGGTTATGGCACCTAACAGGAATGAACGTGCCAGGCTCATCCTCCATTTACATCAAGATAAAATATGAAGATTGAGCCTAGAACCGTACAGAGTTGCTGCAAATTCTATAGTAGACACTCCATTTACGATAGCCGTTTCCACATTTGCAGTGCGGTGTCATGAATGAGCATGATTAAAAATGACAAAATAAATATGAATGGGGGTCCTACCCCTCTGTCTGCATGTGACATGTGTGTGAGATTGCAGTGGTTGTATTCTACCCCGGCAACCACACGGGTTTTAGTAACAGCAAACTTGACCTTGACCCCAGTGACCTCTAATGCATTACCAAGCTATGTAGCAAGTTTTGTTTCAATATCTCATTCCTAACTGAAGTAATTACCTGGAAACCATTTTTAGAATCAGCAACCATAACCTTGACCTTAGTGACCTCAAATGCAATCCCAAGCTTCCTTTCCATATAAGCTACCTACACAGCAGGCAAAACAAATTAAGGCCATGTCATCTTAAAAAGATGTACATCGAGATAAAATATGGAAAATGGGCCTAGAACCTTCTCACCCTGAACTGCAGAGTTGCGGCAAATTCTATTGTAGAAACTACATTGATGCTAGAGCCACGTTTTATAGTTTTTCTGCCACTGCTCTTTGAAAACAGTGGGTGGAATCCTATATGAATTGGACCAGATTTTTTTTTAAATGTTAAAAGTATGAAAAGGGGCATAATCTGCATTGGATTGAAAAAATTGTATAAAGTTGCATGACCATAGGTCAATATTTTGCCAAGTTACAAGCTAGGTTAGGTTGCAGGTTAAAGTTTTATGAAAAGGAGCATAAAACTGCCAAAATGAAGGTCAGAGTTATTGGACATGTCAACGGCACTGAATAACTGATAAAGAATTGAATTGAATTGAATGTTGTTTAACGGCCCATCAACACAGTATAGGTTATTTAGAGCCGCCCCAGAGAGAGGGGAAGGATACATAGGAATCCGGGAACCTGCCCTACTCTTATTATCGAATAGATTCCTATGGTTCTTTAACGTGCTCGGAGGATAGACCGATACACGGGACCGCCCGGTTTACGTCCCCATCCGACGGACGAGGCTAAGGTAAAGTTTCTTGCCCAAGAACACACCGACGGAACTCAGTGGCACCACGGAGGATTGAAAGAATTGAATTGAATTTGATTTTATAGTCGCATCAACAGCTGAGGTCATATGGCGACTTTCCAGCTTCCACTGGTGGAGGAAGACCCCAGGTGCCCTTCCGGGCAATTTTCGTGAACGGGCGGCCACCTGGGTAGAACCACCGACGTTCCGCAAGCCAGCTGGATAGCTTCCTCACATAAAGATTCCTAGGCCCCTGAGGGATCGAACCTACAGCGGTGAGGGGCAAGTGATTGCAAGTCAGAGACTCTAACCACTCGGCCACGGACGCCCCGTGAGGATTGAATGAAAGAAGAACTGTATAAAGTTTTATGACAATAGGTCAATATTTTGCTATGAGCCTGGTTAGATTCCCGATTAAAGATTGATGAAAAAGGGGAATAAGGCCAAAAATCAAAATAGGTGTTTCCTATTGCATGCTCTAAAAAAAATAGGGTAGGTAGGCTTTTTTTTTTGGAGCAAGATATTGTGAGATTCTACATGTATTTATCTCATAAACCCCATAAAAGTTGATGATGCAACTGAAAGTTTCTCTCTGATGTTGGTCTACCTCGATATATTGTGATAAATCATAGTTCTGAACAAATTTTAAAAAAAACAAGAGGTCAATGACCTTGAAGCTCTACTGATTGATTTAGATTTCAGGAAGTAGTCGCTACAAACTGTTTTTTTGAAAATCTATTTTTAGCTGTGGTGGCCATCTTGAATTTCCGGCCGACCTGAAATTTTGCCAGGATCAATAAGACATCAAGAGCAACATTCCTGTGAAGTTTCATGAAAATCCGTCAAGTAGTTTCAGAGGAGTAGTCGCTACAAGTTTTCATTATATAACTCTATGTAAACAAAGATGGCCACTGACAGCCATGTTTAACATTGAATCAAAATAATGTTCGACTCGGATAACCATCATGTCATGCTGATCATTTTAGAAAAAGTCCCATATCAATATCTCTTATAGTTTTCAAGAAGTAGTCGCTACAAACTTATTTTTTAAAAATCTATTTTTAGCCATGGCGGCCATCTTGAATTTCCGGCCGACCTGAAATTTTGCTAAGATCAATTAGACATCAAGAGCAACATTCGTGTGAAGTTTCATGAAAATCCGTCAAGTAGTTTCAAAGAGTAGTCGCTACAAGTTATCATTATATAACTCTATGTAAACAAACATGGCCACTGGCAGCCATGTTTAACGTCGAATCAAAATAATGTTCGACTTGAATAACCATCATGTTATGCTGATCATTTTAGAAAAAGTCCCATATCAATATCACTTATAGTTTTCAAGAAGTAGTCGCTACAAACTTGTCTTTTGAAAATCTATTTTTAGCTGTGGTGGCCATCTTGAATTTCCGGCCGACCTGAAATTTTGCCAGGATCAATTAGACATCAAGAGCAACATTCCTGTGAAGTTTTATGAAAATCCGTCAAGTAGTTTCAGAGGAGTAGTCGCTACAAGTTTTCATAATATAACTCTATGTTAACAAAGATGGCCACTGACAGCCATGTTTAACATTGAATCAAAATAATGTTCGACTCGGATAACCATCATGTCATGCTGATCATTTTAGAAAAAGTCCCATATCAATATCTCTTATAGTTTTCAAGAAGTAGTCGCTACAAACTTATTTTTTAAAAATCTATTTTTAGCCATGGTGGCCATCTTGAATTTCCGGCCGACCTGAAATTTTGCTAAGATCAATTAGACATCAAGAGCAACATTCGTGTGAAGTTTCATGAAAATCCGTCAAGTAGTTTCAAAGAGTAGTCGCTACAAGTTATCATTATATAACTCTATGTAAACAAACATGGCCACTGGCAGCCATGTTTAACGTCGAATCAAAATAATGTTCGACTTGAATAACCATCATGTTATGCTGATCATTTTAGAAAAAGTCCCATATCAATATCACTTATAGTTTTCAAGAAGTAGTCGCTACAAACTTGTCTTTTGAAAATCTATTTTTAGCCATGGCGGCCATCTTGAATTTCCGGCCGACCTGAAATTTTGCAAGGATCAATTAGACATCAAGAGCAACATTCGTGTGAAGTTTCATGAAAATCCGTCAAGTAGTTTCAGAGGAGTAGTCGCTACAAGTTTTCATTATATAACTCTATGTAAACAAAGATGGCCACTGGCAGCCATGTTTAACGTCGAATAAAAATAATGTTCGACTCGGATAACCATCATGTCATGCTGATAAATTTAGAAAAAGTCCCATATCAATATCTCTTATAGTTTTCAAGAAGTAGTCGCTACAAACTTATTTTTTAAAAATCTATTTATAGCCGTGGCGGCCATCTTGAATTTCCAGCCGACCTGAAATTTTGCTAGGATCAATTAGACATCAAGAGCAACATTCCTGTGAAGTTTCATGAAAATCCGTCAAGTAGTTTCAGAGGAGTAGTCGCTACAAGTTTTCATTATATAACTCTATGTAAACAAAGATGGCCGCTGGCAGCCATGTTTAACGTCGAATCAAAACGATTTTCGACAAGGACCAACATCATGTCATGCTGATCATTTTAGAAAAAGTCCCATATCAATATCTCTTATAGTTTTCAAGAAGTAGTCCCTACAAACTTATTTTTTAAAAAT
Organism: Cyrtodaria siliqua; assembly: GCA_037043455.1. Lineage (NCBI taxonomy): Eukaryota > Metazoa > Mollusca > Bivalvia > Adapedonta > Hiatellidae > Cyrtodaria > Cyrtodaria siliqua. The sequence goes on from JAWPHD010001682.1 coordinate 113,727, forward strand.
CTATTTTTAGCCGTGGCGGCCATCTTGAATTTCCGGCCGACCTGAAATTTTGCTAGGATCAATTAGACATCAAGAGCAACATTCCTGTGAAGTTTCATGAAAATCCGTCAAGTAGTTTCAGAGGAGTAGTCGCTACAAGTTTTCATTATATAACTCTATGTAAACAAAGATGGCCGCTGGCAGCCATGTTTAACGTCGAATCAAAACGATTTTCGACAAGGACCAACATCATGTCATGCTGATCATTTTAGAAAAAGTCCCATAGCAATATCCCTTAGAGTTTTCAAGAAGTAGTCGCTACAAACTTGTTTTTTAAAAACCTATTTTTAGATTTGGCGGCCATCTTGGATTTCACATCTACATGAATTTTTGCTAGGATCAACTAGATTTCATGGGCAACATTTCTGTAAAGTTTCATGAAAATCCATTCAGTAGTTTCAGAGGAGTAGTCGCTACAAAAAAAAGTTAACGGACGGACAGACGGACAGACGGACAGACGGACGGACAGACGGACGGACGACGGACACCGCACCACGGCATAAGCTCTGCTGATCTCTGATCAGTAGAGCTAAAAATCATAAAAAGTTTTAGGGTAAGCCCCTTAAAAATAGGGTCGATCGGGCCACCGGAAACACAGGTTTTTGTTTTTTTGAACTAACGAACAAAATGAACTTACTGGACATGTGTTACGACATTACTTGGGGTAAGATGAAGATGTGTGAAGATCAAATAATTTTCAAGTTATGGCCGAGGTTAGGTTGAAGTGTGACGGACGGATGATGACGAACAAAGTGATCCCTAAGTGACTGCCATGCTACGCAGGAAACAAAAAGTCAAGGACCATAATTACAAAGCTTAGACGAACATTATCACACAAATGTTTGCTAAACAGTGAATAAAACAAGAGGCCCATTTTTTTTAAATATTTCATTTACCGTTTCTCTCGCAAGATGGGTACTTTTGTTCCTAGAACGGAGTCGCACTTTGTACTTCCCATTCATCCATGACTTTCAAGAAAAAGCAAACCACAATAAAAGCAGGTGACTTCATCTTTGCCCAGTTAATAACCGGACTCCGAAGTTGATTAAGAAATAATTTGTTAATTTCAAACATACTAAAACAGCTTTATTTTTAGGAGGGTCTGAAACGCTCTACTTGGTAGAAATGAATAAACTGTGCTGTAGATTGGGTTTAATTTTCGCTAAAATTTGCGAATCATTAAGCTCTTAAACGTGTAACTTTGTGATTATTTTTCATCGAATATTCTGGAAATAACTGAAAAAACATGAAATTTTCGCAAAGTTATTAATGCGGAGCACTTACTGATGCACCGTTTCCATTCTCTACTGCATATTTGGCCACTTCTAGTTCCTAGCAAATAGTCATTTAGCCAAATAAAACGAACTATTAACGAAGGTGATGAATACTCCGGCTTTCATGGACCATGATTTGTTTGTATGGTGTTTTACGTCATTTTCAACACATGTAAGGTTATATAATTATGGTCTATTTTTTTGTGGTGTGCCTAGACCACCCATTTATCCCGTAAAAATCGAAAATATCCCACAAGTCGAGCTCCCAGTGGGATTCGAACCCGCAGCGGTGAGGTTAGATTGTTTACAATGCAACATTGTTAACCCCTCGGCCACAGAGACACTATACCATGAGAATAGATAAATTCTAAGTCAAAACTAGACCCAGATAAATGACCTTGACGAACTGGCCGAACCAAGTTTTTGTGAATAAAACAAGGTCAATGACCTTGAAGCTCTACTGATTAGATTTTGATTTCAGGAAGTAGTCGCTACAAACTTGTTTTTTGAAAATGTATTTTTAGCTGTGGCGGCCATCTTTAATTTCCGGCCGTCCTGACATTTTGCTAGGATCAATTAGACATCAAGAGCAACATTCCTGTGAAGTTTCATGAAAATCCGTCAAGTAGTTTCAGAGGAGTAGTCGCTACAAGTTTTCATTATATAACTATGTAAACAAAGATGGCCACTGACAGCCATGTTTATATCGAATCAAAACAATTTTTCGACAAGGACCAACATCATGTCATGCTGATCATTTTAGAAAAAGTCCCATATCAATATCACCTATAGTTTTCAAGAAGTAGTCTCTACAAACTTGTATTATGAAAATCTATTTTTAGCCATGGCGGCCATCTTGAATTTCCGGCCGACCTGAAATTTTGCTAGGATCAATTAGACATCAAGAGCAACATTCCTGTGAAGTTTCATGAAAATCCGTCAAGTAGTTTCAGAGGAGTAGTCGCTACAAGTTTTCATTATATAACTCTATGTAAACAAAGATGGCCACTGGCAGCCATGTTTAACGTCGAATCAAAATAATGTTCGACTCGGATAACCACATGTCATGCTGATCATTTTAGAAAAAGTCCCATATCAATATCACTTATATTTTCAAGAAGTAGTCGCTACAAACTTACAGGGCTAGTGCCTTCTTACTTTGCTGGCCCTTCTTAAAACCAACTAGTCCTCCTTTTACTCTTTTGCGGCAAAATAAAAAGATACAAAATATGATGCGTTGGTAGCTCCATGGATAAGGCCTTGGCTTTGTAGTTATAGACAGACATGTGACCAGTGTGGGTTCACTCCCTGGCGAAGGCATGTTTGAGGGGAATCTTCATAACCATCTCATCTATAGCTGAGGTTGCATTTCCTACATGACTGTACGGCTTGTAAATATTGCAAGACAACAGCTTTGTGACTAGGGCTTAGTCAATCCATGCATAGGCCACGGCCATTATACCCGTCTTTGCAGAAGCCTGTATAATGCCCTTTCCTCACCCAAATTTCTTTTAAAGTCATGCAGATCTTTGCAATTTTATTCTCGGATTTATGGAATTTTTCCCCCAATTAAAGGCAAAAGGCCCCTTCCCAAAAACTGGGAAAAAGACTCTGTAGGCACTGTGAGTTACAAGATGGCTAAAAAAATAACTGAATCATGCTTTTGTTTGCCGATGACGCTTTTCCTATGCTGTTTTTCGTTTGTTTCGATGGAGACAGTTCCGTATTTAAATATCGCCACATTTTTGTTTACAATGTGAAGGTCACACTCACCATGTCAATAAAATGCTTAGAAATTAATATAGTGATAGAAATGCTAGCGTCTCTACAAAAACGATGTGGAGACCTGTATAAAACGCGGGTTATTTTTCAGTGTTTTTGCGCAATCAAAAAAAATATGACCAATCAGTGTTCAGTATTCCGACACACCTACACATTCGCAGGTGCTTGTCTTGGTCTATATCGTACCCTACATTACACGATATTGAAGAGGTTGAACAGCAACAAATTTAAACAAATTTGACAATTTTCGACATCAGGATCATAATCATATGATCATTTAAAATTGACATTTAAATAATAAAAACAACTAGCTTGTCGGGCTTGTCAATTGCGAGTTTTTACTAGTCCTTCTCAAAAGTGACTAGCCTCGGGCTATCGTTAGCCCTACAAGTTGTTTGTACCTACTTAATGCAACTTAACTGACGGACGAGCTACAACAGACCATGGCTTTAGCCCTAATAAATATTATGATGACATGACTACAATGTAAGCATATATACCTCAATGGAGGGGTGTTACTGGCAATGATGACCAACTTGGCCTTGCCCTGTCTCAGTGTCTTCAAAGTTTGTTTGTATCCAAGCACATACTTGCCACTCTTCATCACCAGACCTAATCTAGAATTGATGTTCTCAATGCTCTTTTTCTAAAAATAAATCATAAAATAATGTACTGATAACAATATGGTCATTTACTGTTTTAACAAGGGCTATAAAAAGGTCAGCATACTCAACTATACGAAGCCAAACACCACTTGCTGTTTCACCCACCCACTTTGTACCAGTTTGTTCATTCACAAGGTCATGTCTTAACTGGAGTGTAGGTGAATATACACAAAAGAAAACTACTATTGTTTTTGGAAAGAGGTATTATGGATGAGGTTGGGGAACTGGTGGTGGTGACTGAAGAGAAACAAGCAAATTTCGATGAATTCATACCCACCGCTGAATGATGTATTATCCTCGAGTGAAAGAAATGTGTTTGTATTTTTTTTTTAATTAGGCTAAATAAAATTATACCCGAGTTTATTGTAACCCAACCGATCCTCTGAAAAAAGACGCCTTTAAAAAAAAACAAAGGTCAATGACCTTGAAGCTCTACCGATTGATTTTGATTTCAGGAAGTAGTCTCTACAGACTTGTTTTTTAAAAAATTATTTTTAGCCGTGGCGGCCATCTTGAATTTCCGGCCGACCTGAAATTTTGCTAGGATCAATAAGACATCAAGAGCAACAATCCTGTGAAGTTTCATGAAAATCCGCCAAGTAGTTTCAGAGGAGTAGTCGCTATAAGTTTTCATCATATAACTATGTAAACAAAGATGGTTTAACGTCGAATCAAAATAATGTTCGACTCTGATAAGCATCATGTCATGCTGATCGTTTTACAAAAAGTCCCATATCAATATCACTTAAGTTTTCAAGACGTAGTCGCTACAAACTTCTTTTTTAAAAATCTATTTTTAGCTGTGGCGGCCATCTTGAATTTCTGGCCGACCTGAAATTTTGCTAGGATCAATTAGACATCAAGAGCAACATTCCTGTGAAGTTTCATAAAAATCCGTCAAGTAGTTTCAGAGGAATAGTCGCTACAAGTTTTCATTATATAACTATGTAAACAAAGATGGCCGCTGACAGCCATGTTTAACATCGAATCAAAAAGATTTTTGACAAGGACTAACATCATGCCATGCTGATCATTTTACAAAAAGTCCCATATCAATATCACTTATAGTTTTCAAGAAGTAGTCGCTACAAACTTGTATTTTAAAACTGTATTTTTAGCTTTGGCGGCCATCTTGGATTTCACATCAACATGAATTTTTGCTAGGATCAACTAGACTTTATGGGCAACATTTCTGTAAAGTTTCATGAATATCCATCCAGTAGTTTCAGAGGAGTTGTCACTACAAATAAAAGTTTACGGACAGACGGACGGACGACGGACGCCGCACCACGGCATAAGCTCTGCTGATCTCTGATCAGTAGAGCTAAAAACTGAAAAAAATAATAAATAATGTTCACGCGATCATGGTGCAATTTTGCAGTGCGGTTTTGTCTGCGTGTGAATTTTACGGTACATGGTTTATAGGTATAAAACAGTAAAAATGGCATCTCCCAGTGCTGTTTTGGCTGTACAGTTTCAAAAATGCCCTCAGATGGAAGCACTCAATGTTATGGCGTGCACTCCTCATAAAGAATCGACTGTTAAATTGTTTGACAAGTATCACAAACAGGTCGGTAAATGCCGAGAGTTACAGGCCACCCGTCATACCGACATAAAATCGGACTCGTGCTCATTGTGCAGCTGTTAGAACTGAGCATCTTCCGGACTTACCCACTCATCCTGCTCATACTGTAAAAGTTCATAAGTCAAAGTAGTCAGATACCATCATTTAACACTATTATATATAAATAAAACAAAGGGAAACATTATAATGTGGGTTTTTTTCTTTATATAAATCAATGAAAATTATGAAACTTTGACCAGTATTATAGATATTCATAGTTCACTACAGTCTGCTCAAGGCCATTACAGTTACTCTGGCATGGTATATATTTTTCCCACTCTCCTGTGAAAAATTCTCCTTAAAAAAATAATATATTTATTACAAAATGTTAAACTCCAATACAGGAAAGATATCCCTCGTGAAAGGGTTATTTGCATAACATTCAAATACCATAATGTTCGGCGCTCATTGGAATTAGAACGGGAACCGCATTTTAGAATGTCTCAAACGGAATTTTGACTTAAATTGCATTTTATCGCTGAATAAACAGAGTTGCGACTATTTACTGCATTTAATCGCTTAATAGACTATGTAAGAACTACACTCAAGTGATATGAAAACGCAACACGGGAATTTCCGCTATATATTGTATATACTGCACACTTAATTGCACATAATATTCCAAAGAAATCCCAAGATGTTTTTTAAAAAGAAAGTCGCAGTTAACTAGAGAAAGGACACAACTGTGATGTTGTAGACGTTTTAATCACACTACACTTTGTAACAAGAACTTCATAAATGTTGAAGTAGCTCTTTGAAAAATTGAGCTAGTTCAGTACTGTATTTAACGTAAATAGCTTGCAAAATGTTGCATCCTAAGTTTGCTCACATGATTGAGCTAAACGCATACTCTGTGAATAATGAAACATTGAAGGAATACTATTTGCTGTATTATTTGTTGTTTTAGTATTTTTTCCAAAAGGAAAGGTCTTACGTAGCCATGTACCATTCGATTAAAAGCAGCATATTGTACATACAATATATAGCGGAAATTCCCGTGTTGCGTTTTCATACCACTTGAGTGTATTTTCTTTGTTTTTTCTACTGAAATGTTATTCGTTCTCTCGGACGACCGATTCATGGGTTTCAATCGTCCGGATTCGAAATTTCAATCGGTCAATACGAGCGGACGAGTGGAATTTTCGTGCCCTGCGACTATATTATGGATATTACTACTGGAAATCAACAAACCCATCGGGCTTGTGTTCTTAATATTGGACAAGCCCGTCAGGCATTTTATCAGTCGCAGGCTTGTGCTAATTTCGACCACTGCATGTGAGGACATTTTTGAAACTGTACATCCACAACAGCACTGGGAGATGCCATTTTTACTGTTATATACCTATACACTGTGTACCGTAAAATTCACACGCCGTCAAAACCGCACCGCAAAATTGAAAATTGCACCACGATTGCGTGAACATTATTAAAAAAAAATTTGGAGTCGTCTTTTCTTTCAGAGTGTCGGTCGGGTTACAGTCAACTCAAGATATAATTTGCCTTACCACTTTTCGCGACGTTAAAATGCCCCTTTTGGTACCCCCTGCCAGGTGTTAGCATACATTTCTTACATGGATATTTTGTTTAAAAATGAGACGTGGGATCTAACCTTTATTTTATGGAAATATCAATGATTAAAAATACGTTGTATCGAGATATCCAGGAAAAACGTACTTTTTCATGAGGACTATTGCTTCTTTGACAGTAATGATCAAACAAATGCAAGTTATTTTACAGGACGCCATGAGCTTTTAAAAATCAAGATTGTCATGTGTCCCTTTAAACAGTCAGACGAAATATTAAAATTGTGAACAAGTCCTAGATAATTTGGACGTGCCCGACTAACAGCAACAGGTATAACCACGTGTGTAACTTACCGCCTTTTTGGATACTGGAGCCATGGTGATGGTAATGAGGAAACAACAGATGCGTGTTCTGTAAAAAGAAAGAATTGCTTGTAATATTTATATCAAAACTGTAATTAAGGACACTATATTCAATTCCCGCTTTGTACTGGGAGGACGTAAGAAAACACGTCTAACCTCGACCACGTTCCGGAAGAAAAGGAAATTTCTCAAACAGACTGGTTCGTGGGTGAAAATAAATAACATTCTTTTCGCCAAAAACGGAAATATCCGAAAAGACACCCCTATAAAATTATTAAAATTTCGTTGCTTCTTTCTATTGTATCATCCTCCATATTCACTGAACGCCAGTTTAGATATACAATCTGTGCGAGTATGTTCCAGAGGAACCCTGCACATTATCGGAAGAAGAAGAAGAAGAATCTTGGTATTAATTGAATACAACGACTCTGACAGTATATAAATTACGTCAACAAAACGTATATTATTAGGTATTTGGTCTACAGTAGTGCAAGTAACAGCAAAAGCATCCTATTAGTTGCCCATCATGAACTTATCTCTTGAATGAATCCCAATGAATGCACCATTTAATGCATAACGCTGATCGAGGTGCTAAAATACTGTACTGTACTCATTATAGACCAGAGATCTAAGAAGTGGTTTATTACGTGTCGTCTCTGTCATTATGGTGGAGGACACCCATATGTTCTAGATGCAAGATACAAGAATATTTATTTTAAGTTGGTTTTCACAAACAAATAATTATAACATTAGCTCAATGAGCTTTTTTCCGACAAAATATTTGTAAACACAAAAAAACATATAATATAGCAGCTAAAACAGAAAGAGCATGGGGTTAACATTATATATATATATATTCTATGATATTTAAAAAAGATAATTTGGGCTCTCATAATATTATCAGTATCACAATAGCCCAGATAAAAACATGATTAGACAGAGATAAACACATTCAAGGACAGGATTTACATTTAAGCACATTTTTAGCACATTTAAGCATACACACATTAAAATAATTATTATAAGCACACATGCATAATACATAGAAAATGTCAACAAATAGAGCATAAATACATATACAATTTTACATCTAGCACACAACTGTCATCTTAATTAAACTAGAACATTTACTAAAACTAATCCTTTAAAATTTACAACCATAACAAAAGCACGTTTATAACACTCATATTATTTTAATAAATTATGTTCACAATATGTTAGGTATTAAGAATATGAAAAATATGAAACAATAAGCATGCAACCACGTAAGCAATACATACATATAAGCTTAATGAGACACTAAATAAAACTAAACAATATTGGCATAAAGAGAGCAAGCAAACAAGCACATAATTTACCCCACGGTTGTCTAACATACAAGCTAGACCACCATAAGACAAAACCATGCGTTTTTAAATAACAACCAAAGCAACATTAGGTACACTTGCATATTATTTCATGGTTATCCAACATACAAGCTAGACCACCATGAGACGACATATGTGTTTTAAGAGCAAGACAGAGCAACATTAGGCGCACATGGCACGCTTACATTTAGGTCCGGTCCAGGTGCGGATCAGCCTAGCAAACTCTTTGCAATCCTTGGTGGATCGGATATCGTTTGGTACGCCGTTCCACACCCGACTCGCCTCAAAACGAAATGATTTTTTACCGTATTTGGTTGTCCTTACTTGCGGTGTCTCAAGAATGTTTTCATATCTGAAATTATAGTTTGAACATATCTGAAATTATAGTTTGAATTTTTTGAAGTAACAAGATTTTGAATATATTGTGGGGAGAGTTTATGCGTTTATACGTTTCTGTGGCAATGCATTTTAATCTACTCAGATGAAGAGTGGTCATTTTAACTCGCCCCAGCAAATCCTCATATGTCGCATTGTAATCACTGAAAATTATTCTCAGCGCCCTTAGCTGAAGTTTTTCAAGTTTATCGAGTTGTTTTTACTAAAAAAATGCCAAACCAATGGGCAGAAGTTAATATTGGTCTTATAAATGATTTAAAAATAATAAGCTTAGTGTTTATTGTTAAGAATTTACTAAGTCTTTGTAAAACATTTAGTTGTTTAGTTGCTTTTTTACACATATTGGAAATTTGCTTGTCAATAGTCAAGTTCAACACCAAGGAGTTTTACTTCATCTTCACATTTTATTTCCTGATCGTCGATTTTAAATGATTTTAAATGATTTTATTTCATTGTGAGATTTGAATCCAACAGAGACTGCCTGAAATTTATCGGGGTTTGCCTGCATCTGGTTTATAGCGAACCAGTTTATAAGGACGTTGCTTTCGCGCTCTAATGTGGACTTCACCATTGTAGGGTTTTTATGACAGCAGGATAGCGTGTTATCATCTGCATAATTATACAGAGTGGAATCTTTTATAGAATAAAAAATGTCATTTATGAAAATATTGAATATCACAGGGCCCAGGATGAAACCTTGGGGGAACTCCCTTAATTATATTTATCCATGTACTCTTAAAAATAATACGTACTTAGGTCTCCTCAATCGAAACGCATATGTAAACATTTCAAACCGAAGCTCGATAGCTGAAAATTACTAAAAAAAAATAACTCATAGAAATAAAAATTGAAATTATTTAATATTATACAATTATGGACTTTTCAGCTGTTATACATGATGTGATATGCACCAAAAAAATCATTATTGACCGAGGCGATAGCCGAGGTCAATAATGATTTTTTGGTACATATCAACATCATGTATAACAGCTGAAAAGTCCATAACTGTTTTATTATATAACCCTCAATTTATCATATTGTTGAAAACAGGTCAATATCAGAAAAAAACTGAAAACTGGTCAATATCAGAAAACTGGTCAATATCAGAAAAAAACAGGTCAATATCGCTAGATATTTTTTCTAAAAAATTACTTTTTAGCCAATGAAAACGCGTCTATTTATAGGTTATATAATAAAGGTCTATATTTTATTTTTGCAGATTATGCAATAGGATTTATTATAAACATCTTTATCTTGATCCGTGCTACTAACACACAAATATTTACTCGGTATAGTGTGTACAGTTTAATTTTATTCAGTTTATTTGTTAGCGTGGTAATTCTCTAATTGAATTGATTGGTAATTCTCGGGGCGCTCGTTTCAGCCAGGGACTGTAGATAGACGAAACTAGAACAGGTCATGTTTAGGCTAAATAAATTGTACAGCGAAAGATACAGTTTTAGTGGTATATAAAAATACATTAAGAACAGTGGATGTTTTAACATGAAATGTGAACTATCAGAATGTTTGTTTGAGCGTTTGTGAACATTGTGGGTTAATTAACTAATTTAAGATTACTTCACCAAATCTGATGTGTAATGAACACAGTTGTAGGTGTTGTAATGTAGTGTACATGTTTTCAAGCGCGTGTAATGTACATGTTTTCATGTCTTTCCTGTTGGTAGTTTTCAGTTAATTTGACTTTATATAATTTTGTTTTAATTTGTTGTTTTTGATACATGTATTATATTTTAATGATATGTAAAGAGGTATATAATAAAAGGATCATTACTATAGTAACTTGTTCTGAAGCTTGTATCACCTCGAGTAGGTAAAAGGCCAGATCAGGATCACACTCGAGGCGTCGCCTCTCGTGCGATCCTGATCAGGCATTTACCTACTCGAGGTGATACAAACTTCAAGAACAAGTTACTATAGTAATAATCCTATTTGACCATTCATTTTCCTGATATGACAATTTCAAATTCCATCGAATTTAGGTTAAATTAAGTTTCGGGAACTACCACTTACGAGACAGACCCGAACACATTAGAATAGATTAGAGCTGTCAAAGGGACACATGGTAATCTTGAAGTTTTATCAAGAATTAAGAATAATCATCTCTCTTTTTTTTCAAATCCCTTATTATTTTGGCTTTAAACCTAGCTGCTTGCATATAATTAAATATAAGTTAGAGTTTCCATTTTTTTCGTTGTTATTTTACCATAGGTTTCAATATATTATGGGTGCAATGTAATCAACAGTTAGTAATACGCAAAAACAATTTGCTTTGTAATATTCTTACAATTAATATTAATGATTGGACATATGCAAGTTTAACAGGGGTGTAGCTGACCTGAAGTGCATGTATAGGCCCGACAAACAAGGGGTCCGGGGCATGATTCCCCTTTTTTTGTTAACTTAGCCATGTAATGGTGCGTTTTGGCATATATCTGACAGAACGCGTGTGTGGCATTTGAAGAAATATTTTTTGACACATTTCAGAATTAACATTTGGCAAAGTTGAATTACCTACACTAAAATAAGAAACAAATGTTGACCCTTAAACCCCTCCCCCTTCGCCCTCCGGCTTCAGTTTTTATTGCATTTTTGGACTTTTCATTTATTTTTTCATTTTTAAAATTAATGTATAGGCCCGTCTATATGGCCTAACATTAGCTACGACTATGAGTTATGCATAAAAACTAACGGGAAGCCGCGTGTTTAAAAAAGAAGTTTATTTTCATATTACACCCTATAACAGGCCCTCGATTCATATCAGTCCGATAGCTCTAATAGCTTTTATGGCGTCTCATGCCTGATATAGGACGTGCTATGAAAATAACCATGTATTATTCTCTTTATTTATTTCTTCGTATTTCTTCATTTTAACACAGACCTAATAACAAACAGATTGGACATTGTGAACATGAATTTCAGTGGGACAGAGAAAAAATTTCACAAAATGTGGCCCAACTTTAAACACTTTTATCTTGAAGAGATTTGTAGATACACGTTTCATTTATGCCGAAACCCATCACAGATGTAATTCTCCTTTTAATGATAGACGTTTCCTTAATATACCATTTCAAACAAAAAAGGATTTTGAACAACGAAAACTTTTACTATGTCAAACCTTGATTTTGAAGAGAGAAAAGCCAAAAATGATTTTTATACAACTTCTTATGTTGATTTTTTTTTTTATAATAATCACAATTTGATATTCATAATGAATCTTTGAATGAATTCTCATCACAATCAACGAATAAATGAGAAAGGAGATAGAAGGAAAAGTTAAGGCGCCACGTGATATTTTGGCTACTTCATTGGTTCAGATAGGATGTTTTTTTATCTTCATTATTAAAATGTAGAGTGATTTTAATGACCTTTTATGACCTGAAAAATATAACAAGAGGCCCAAGAGGGCCTATGGACGCTCTAGAGTGTAAAGAGCTTTTATTGGGAGATCAGGAGAAGTAATTGCTACAAAGCTTGTGTTACCCGCTATAAACATGTGATGATGTGTTGCAAAACTATAACTGGTTTTATTTGTATATGATATTTCACTGGAATGGATTAAGTGGTTTCGGAGGAGATGTCGTTTGAAATCTCTTTAAATTTGACCTAATTTTAGCCATTGTGGCCATTTTCGATGACTGACGGCCGCGAAAAACATAAATCTGAGGAGGACTTTCCCAAAGATCATTGTGATTAACTTTCATCAAAATCCTTCAACCGGTTTCAGAGAAGTTGTCATTTTTAGCCTTTTCCTATATAACTCTATGTAAACGAAGGGTTGACGTGGTGGTAGCCATTTTGATTATTCGACAATAACGAAAAACACAAACTTGATAGAGGCTAACTCAAGGAACATGTATATGATATTTCACAAGAATGGAATAAGTGGTTTTGGAGGAGATGTCGTTTGAAATTTCCTTAAATTTGGCCTAGTTTTAGCCATGGTGGCCATCTTGGATGACTGGCAGCCGCAAAAAAACACAAATCTGGGAGGAACTATCCCAAAGATCATTGTGATTTAAGTTTCATCAAAATCCTTCAAGCGTTTTCAGAGAAGATGTAATTTTTTTAACGTTTTCCTATATAACTCTATGTAAACTTTGGGTCGCTGTGGCGGCCATTTTGATTATTCGACGATAACGAAAAACATAAAATTTATAGAGGCCAACCCAAGGAACATGTTTATGATATTTCGGCCGCGAAAAACATAAATCTGAAGAGGACTTTCCCAAAGATCATTGTGATTAACTTTCATCAAAATCCTTCAACCGGTTTCAGAGAAGTTGTCATTTTTAGCCTTTTCCTATATAACTCTATGTAAACGTTGGGTTGACGTGGTGGTAGCCATTTTGATTATTCGACAATAACGCAAAACACAAACTTGATAGAGGCTAACTCAAGGAACATGTATATGATATTTCACAAGAATGGAATAAGTGGTTTTGGAGGAGATGGCGTTTGAAATTTCCTTAAATTTGGCCTAGTTTTAGCCATGGTGGCCATCTTGGATGACTGGCAGCCGCAAAAAAACACAAATCTTGGAGGAACTATCCCAAAGATCATTGTGATTTAAGTTTCATCAAAATCCTTCAAGCGTTTTCAGAGAAGATGTACTTTTTAACGTTTTCCTATATAACTCTATGTAAACTTTGGGTCGCTGTGGCGGCCATTTTGATTATTCGACGATAACGAAAAACACAAAATTGATAGAGGCCAACCCAAGGAACATGTTTATGATATTTCACAAGAATGGAATAAGTGGTTTCGGAGGAGATGTCGTTTGAAATTTCCTTAAATTTGACCTAGTTTTAGCCATGGTGACCATCTTGGATGACTGGCAGCTGTGAAAAACACAAATCTGAGAGGGACCCTCCCAAGTTACATTGTGAAGACGTTTCATCAAAATCCTTCAAGCGTTTTCAGAGAAGATGTAATTTTTAACGTTTTCCAATATAACTCTATGTAAACTTTGGGTCGCTGTGGCGGCCATTTTGATTATTCGACGATAACGAAAAACACAAAATTGATAGAGGCCAACCCAAGGAACATGTTTATGATATTTCACAAGAATGGAATAAGTGGTTTCGGAGGAGATGTCGTTTGAAATTTCCTTAAATTTGACCTAGTTTTAGCCATGGTGACCATCTTGGATGACTGGCGGCTGTGAAAAACATAAATCTGAGAGGGACCCTCCCAAGTAACATTGTGAAGAAGTTTCATCAAAATCCTTAAAGCGGTTTCAGAGGAGATGTCGATTTTATAAAATTGCTAACAGACGGACGGACGGATAGACGGACGAAAAGTTATCGCATAAGCTCTCCTGGCCATAAAATGAAAGTCCTCAGCCGTTTTAATGAAAGTCGTAAATAAATAAATTAAACATATCAACAATGTGTAAAAGTGGGGGTCGAGATGACTATATAAATTCCACGTGGGGCCGAGTTGACCAAAAGGGGGCCGAGATGACTTGGGGCCGAGTTGACCGGGGCCCGATTTGGTCCAATCTCTACCAGGGTCTTCAATCTCTACCAGAGTCATTTCTTTTTTAAATTTGAACGATAACTTCGTGGAGATAATCGCTTTTTCATTGCCCCGTCCTTTTCGCCCTTTTCTATGAAAATGGTCCCTTTTATATTTAGTCATACCCGTCTATAAATGAGATCTCGTTTCACACGGTATCTTCGGAAAATTCCTTCCGTAAGAACTATGTAAGGGGTACACAATCGTCTAATTCCTTACCTAGCCGTTCGTTTTGGTCAATCAAGAGAATACACCATCAAGAGAACATATAATAATGTTTGTGTACTTAAGCAAAAAGGTAAAAACTTTTTTTTTACTAATGTGTTTGAAAAGTCTATCGTTGTCAATGAAGCCACAGACTGCACACGAGAGTGCTAAAATTGTCAAAGAACTTGTGCCTCTCGTTTTGTGCCTCTGACAATATCCTGGCGACATAAAAGAATGTTAACTGTTTGCCCACGTCTGTGTCTTTATAATAATTCTCATCAGATCTTTAAAATGAAAAAGATCAACAACAACATATCCTAGACCTCTTAGTTTACGACCACTTAACAACAGTTGGCTACATATATCAGTAATGCATTATATATTTGACATAATATGATGTTAGCTAATCTAAAGTATTCAAACTTTACCAAAAACTACAGCGGCTTTGATTAAATTTTGTTCATTTTCCATCCGATAACATTTGTAAATGGATAACCTCAACTTGTTTGTTTCCAGTGAATGGGCCGGCATGTGTTTCCATTCACCTTATTTACTATAGCTTTTATCCCAAGATGCAGTATTTTCATCGAGCAATTTTATGTAAATTTGTTGACCTAAGTTCACACTAGCTGACGGCGTAATAACCCCCCAGATATATCAACTATTTTTTAACAATAAGCAACAAGGCCATACTTATTTTCTATGAAAAAATATGAGTCATCACCCTAAAATAGATTATTTTTTTTACTACTGTGCTTGTCAGGAATTTAGGTCACATGTCACGTTGGAAATGTACTAACATAACAATTACCAGATGTTTTTAACACAAACACTGATATTGCTGCATGTTTTATGCAGGGACCTCGCCCTTGATATTACCCATTTACTACTTCTTATTTTACAATTAAATAAAACTTGTTGATGTCTAATGAAAGGCAAAGGAATAAATCATCACTACATCAAAAAAAACACCTGCAAGCCAATAACAAATGCCGTATTAAAGCAAAAGCTTTCAGTGACTCTCAAGCCAATAACATTATAGACAATCAGGTGCTAAATAATTCAAAGTGTTTCAAAACAATACAGTGCAAGAACGACCAATATAAAAACTCTAGCCCTGAGGCATTTAAGCAGTGATGTTTGGTTAAATCACAGCTCCCACTTTTTGGCTAAAATTTAAATTACTAGTGGCATGTTACATATAATTTTTATATGTAGCTGTTCTTCATAAAAAGGACTATATTCTGTGAAAAGGATTTTCTGAAATATTCAATATTAGAGATGATTTTTGCAAAAATTGGAATTTTGGATATTTAGACAGGATTGTATTTTCAATACTGAGTGAGTTCTGAGAAGCTAACTCTACACAGTTGTAACAGTAAATAGTCGTGACACATTGTGATATTGTATGGGATTAACTTTGGATTAACAATGAATAAGTCAACAGAGCACACAAAGGTTGGCCATGTCAAAGCTGACACAAGTGCCTTAGGCAAGGCTAAGTCCAGCAGCACTAAGACAACAAACCAGAAGCAACCTCTCATAGATGTAGCACTGAGTAATACAAGTGCAGCGGATACCAGTATGTCACTCATTACCCACACATTGGACGATATTTCAGAAGAGTTGAAGGAAGTCAAGGAAACAGTGCGTGGTCCAGTGGTAGAGCTCCGAACTCCAGATCGAGAGGTCGTGGGTTCGATCCTCGCCGCGGACACGTTATTTATCCTTTGCCAAGATAATTAATCCACATTGCTTAGTACTGGTTCTACCCAGGAAGCCATCGAGAGTGATTAATCTAAGTTGCAAAAACTTGTTTCGCAATCGATGTAAAATAAATATGTTTAAACTAAGGAAACTCTCAATTCTCTGATGAAGAAGGAAGATATCGAGGCTTTCATTGCAAAAGCAGTGAAAGAAAATCTAGACGATTTTAACAAGAATATGGAATTCACTATTGCTACAAAAGTAGAGGCTAAGACAAAAGATCTTACAAACAGACTGGACTATATCGAAAAAGAAAATGCGCACCTAAAGAAAGACCTTGTCGCACAAAAATCACTCATGCATGACTTCAAGAAAAGTATTGAATCAAGTGAAAAAAGATCAAAGTATGCAGAGGATAGAGCTAACTATAACGAGCAATACTCAAGAAAGAACAATATAAAATTCATGAATGTGCCAGAAGTTACACCAGAAACTGAAGAAATGTTAACTTCTAAAATATGCGCAAAGGTAGATGAAAAAGGTGCCACCATCAACCCCTCAAAAATAGTGGTACCAGACTAGTCGATGATGTCACCAGGGCCAATGCTGAACTCATTACCCGTCTTATGGCCCATAAAGACATCGAAGGAGCGTGGTATTTTAACAGGTCCGTTTATGGGAAGTCGAAGACTACCGGCTCACGATACAAATTTGGCCTCCACGACGATGTTGGATGGGTCCTTAAGCAGTGATCGACACTCTAAATGGATTTGACAGTACTGAACTAATATGGGTCAATTTATGACTACGTGCCTGTGCTGATGGATTATACTACAGTTGCAACAGTATTATTGTGCAGTTATTACTGATCTCTATAAGAAATTACTCTGGGTATATGGTCTATATATTTAGAACTAAGTGAGACTTTTAAGGATCACTGACCAGCAATTACAGTTAGGATTATCTCCTACCTGCTGTGCCCCTAATTACCACATGAGAACTCAGTGAGACTTTATGCAAGACAGTGGCTCTCTACATGCATTATGTTAAAATTGTGTATTTATTGGAATAGAAAATTCTGGATTTAATCAGGTTGAAATTTTAAAATGCAGTCGTTTCATGGGTGAGTTTTTCATGTTTGCTTTGGTAAATATTACACTTAATGCGGAATTACTCCAAGATCATAATGATCATGAATTGCATATATACTTCTAAAGGATAAATTACCTATTAATAAGTTTGTTTAGATATTTTTATATACAGGTATATACATTGCTTGGCTATATATAGTCTACTGATATCATACTTCATAGATATCATACTTCATATAGATACATAGGTTATTGATATCATACCTTCATACATATCATAAATTTATTGCTGAATGATACCTTACTTCTTATAGAGGCACTGCTTATGGATATCATGCTCTTTATACATTCATTATGTATAGACATGATACGATTTATAGATATTATGTCTATTGATACCATGCTTATTTATAGATAGATTGTCTGTTCAGTTGACATGAAATTTATTATAGATAGATTGCTCAGTGATATCGTATTCTTATAGATACATTGCCTATTGATACCATACTTATTAGACAGGTTGTTGATTGAATATCATACTTTAAATGGATGTCTGATCTATTGATATACTTCTTATAGATAGCAATGTCATAATTTTTTATAGATACATCGCTTGTCGATATCATACGAATTATAGATAAGATTGCTGATTGATATCATACATCTTATAGAATTTAATTATAGATAGATTGCTTAGTGATATGATATTTTTATAGATACATTGCTTAGCGATAACATACTTATTAGACATCTTGTTGATTGAATATCATACTTTTTAATGGATGCTGGGTCTATTGATATCATACTTGTTATAGATAGCAATGTCATACTTTTAATAGATACATCGCTTGTCGATATCATACTTATTATAGATAAGATTGCTGAGTGATGGCATACATCTTATAGATCTATACATTGTCTACTGATATCATCTTACTGATAACATTCATGTACGGATATCATACTTGATATAAATACATTGCTGATTGATGTCATACTTACTATAGATAAGATTGCTTACTAACAGATATTGATTATTTAGAACAACACTTCCTATGGACACTCTTCATACCGATATCACGGTATGGATTAATGGTGTCAAATATATGTTTTATAATAAGATTGTTTTTGATTTATAAATTAGGCTATGGAAATGCAAAGGTACTTACAATTTTACAGTACTTAATAAAAACTATGGAATATTCGATGTTACATATATATGTCACAGTATAGATGAGGGCTAGTATCTAGATTTTATTAATAGATTATTTTTAAGTTATTAAATATACCTTTAGGTTGTACAGCTTTTTGAAATGATAGGATACCTACTGTTTAACAACATTTACATCAATTAAAAAATGAACAGTTTACATAAAAATGACAAATCAAGTTGTAAACAATAATGGATATAAATAAATGTAAAAGTTTACATTGTAATTAAATAAAATACAAATTAATGGTAAAAAATGATTTCATTTCTATTATGAAAATAGAATTACTTAAAACATAGTATATACATTGTTCAAACACAGCTGCTTACGATTAGACAATGTTAATTAAATAGCAATGTGTTTGTTTTTAACTTGTTACTGTGTACAAACCCTGGTGAACTTACTAAATGAAGGCTCGGAAC
Source organism: Cyrtodaria siliqua (assembly GCA_037043455.1). Taxonomy (NCBI): domain Eukaryota; kingdom Metazoa; phylum Mollusca; class Bivalvia; order Adapedonta; family Hiatellidae; genus Cyrtodaria; species Cyrtodaria siliqua. Next base: position 132,936 of record JAWPHD010001682.1, read on the forward strand.
AGGCTATTTTTGAATTCAATGATTTTCACCATTATTTGTCCGAAAGATTTATTTTAATTGTTTATCAAGTTATTACTTAAACTACATATACATTTATATATAGTTTGTTTGCTTAGACCAAAATAGTAGTTTGCAAATGTCCTTGAATGTTTAATCAATTTTTTTTATGTAGAAAATCAGTAATTAGGTTTTAGCCAAAATGTGAGATTAAATGGCTTCTTGTATATGCAGAATTGTTTTTTGTTCTGTATACTGTTTTTCATTTTTTCATTGTTGTATGTGTTCTCTCTCACTTGGTCATATTTACACATTTTTCTTTTTTACATAAATGACTGAAGTAAAAATAATGTCTGCTAATTGTCAGGGCCTTGGGTCAGCAGAAAAACGACATGACGTTTTTTAACTATATCAAAAGTAAAAAGTGTCATATCTTTTGCCTACAGGATATACATTCAACACCTGTAACTGAGAAGTTTATTCGTTCAGAATGGGGTAATGAGTGCATTTTCAGCTCAGGTAAATCAAATGCCCCAGGAGTAGCTTTACTTTTTAACAAAGACCTAGACTATAAAGTACATAATTATATATCTGACCCTGAGGGAAATTTTATAACTGTAGATTTAACTGTTATTAACAAGAGATTAACCCTTATTTCACTTTATGGCCCAAACACAGATTCCCCTTCATTTTTTCGATAGGATAATGACAACTGTAGAGACCATGAATAATAATAATGGCCTGATTTTATGTGGAGATTTTAATTTGGTCCAAGATCCTGAGATAGATTATTATAGATTATTATAACTATAAAAATATTAACAATAAAAATGCGCGTGCAAAACTGTTAGAAATCAAAACTTGCTATAATCTTATTGACCCATTTAGAGAATTTTATCCCAATTTAAGAAGGTACACATGGAGAAAGAAGACACCATTAAAACAAGCAAGACTAGATTTCTTTTTAGTTTCTGAAAATCTTTTATCATCTGTAAATAAGTGTACTATGGAAGCTAGCTACCGCTGAGATCATTCAATTACCATGTTAAACTGCAATTTCACTGAATTTATAAAGGGCAAACCCCTTTGGAAACATAACAATTCGCTTCTAAGTGATATTGAATATTTAAATATAATGAATAACAAAATAGATGAAATTAAAATTCAATATGCGCTTCCAATCTATAATATTGATTCCATTAACAACATACCAAATAATGAACTTCAATTTACAATTACTGATCAATTATTTTTGGATACATTGTTGATGGAATTAAGAGGAAAATCAATATCATATTCAAGCCACAAAAAAAAAGTAAATGAAAAACGTGAAAATAATCTTGTTCTTGAAATACAACATTTAGAACAAAGACTTTCTCCTGATCAAATACCCACTCTTGATTTATTAAAAGATGAACTACTGTTACTTCGTAGGCAAAAAATGAATGGTTTTCTTATTAGATCACGAGCTCAATTAATAGAAGATGGAGAAAAACCAACTAAATATTTTTGCAATTTAGAGACGCACAACTTTACTAGTAAAATTATACCCAAAATTGAAAGGCCTGATGGGAGTATAATCACAGACCAGAAAGATATTCTAAAAGAAACTGAAACCTTCTACAAATCACTATACTCCAGCAGAGATGAAATATTAGAAACAATAGATTTAGATAAAGAATTTTCAGGACTAAGTGTACCCAAATTGAATGAGGAGGAATCTAAGTCATTAGAGGGCCTATTAACCTATCAGCAAGCATCATTATCGCTTTTTTGTATGAAAAATAATCGTTCACCGGGTACTGATGGTTTTGGGGCTGACTTCTTTAAAGTATTTTGGAAGAAACTGGGGCATTTTGTTGTGAGAGCTATAAATTGTGGGTATATTAATGGGGAACTGTCTGTAACACAGAAAGAGGGTATTATTACACTTACATGTATCCCTAAAGATAACAAACCAAGAAGATTTTTAAAAAATTATAGGCCAATTTCTCTCTTAAACTGCGTTTATAAAATTGCTTCAGGGGCCATTGCTTATAGAATAAAATCTATCTTAAACAAACTAATTAATGAAAATCATACAGGTTTTATTGCAGGGAGATATATGGGGGAAAACACAAGAATGACATTTGATATCATGCAGTTTGCAGAAGAAAATAATTTACCAGGACTCGTGTTACTCGTTGATTTTGAGAAGGCATTTGATTCTCTTTCATGGAAATTTATTCACAGCGTTCTTAAGTATTTCAATTTTGGAAACTCGATAATTTCTTGGATAAAAAATGTCTATAGAAATTCGAAACTCGCGGTTAATCAAGGAGGTAATTTATCTGAGTTTTTCAGCATAGGCAGGGGATGCCGTCAGGGAGACCCATTATCGCCTTATATATTTATATTATATGCTGAAATTTTAGCAATAAAAATACAAAACAACAAAAAAATTAAAGGAATATCTATAAATGATATGGAATATAAACTTTCACAATTTGCCGATGATACTTCCATTTTTCTGGATGGGTCAGAAACTTCACTCAATGAAACACTCGATGAACTTTCCTATTTTCCCAAATTTTCTGGACTCAGGGTGAACTTTGACAAGACTCAGGTAGTTTGGATTGGGAAAAGAAAATACAGTACAAACTCAGTTAAAACCAAGTGGAAATTAACATGGGGAAGCAACCAGTTTAAATTGTTATGTATACACTTTAATGTTGATCTTGATAAGATAATTGATATAAACTATAATGATAAGATAGAAAAAATACAGAACCTAATCAAACTTTGGAAACGTAGATATCTTACACCGATTGGTAAAATAACAGTAATTAAAACAATATTATTACCCATTCTTAATCATTTATTTATTTCATTGCCTAACCCAAATGATTCAATTATTAAAAAAATAAATGACATGTTTTATGAATTCTTATGGGAGGGACCAGCAAAGATAAAGAAAAGCATTTTAATTAAACAGTATAATGAGGGTGGTCTGAAAATGATTAATCTCCAAGCATTCATATATGGACTTAAAGCAACTTGGATTAGAAGACTCATGTTTAAAGGTGGACAATGGCAACATATAGTTACCCATATTATAAACTTAAAAGACCTAATAAACCTGGGGATAGGTTTTGTAGAATTATTAATAATAAAAATGACTAACATATTTTGGAAGGATGTGTTAAACGCTTACATTAATATTTTAGAACAAAATAAGGGCATTTTATGTGCTAACAATTGTTCAATAACTCCACTATTTTATAATCCTAATATTTTAATCGGAGGTAATGTAATATTTTACAAATCTTGGTATTCAAAAGGTATTCATCAACTTAATGATTTAATAGAATAGAATGGAAACTTTTATTCTGTTGAGGAATTTAATAACTTGTATAATGTAAATGCACATTTTCTGCTATACAATGGAGTTGTTGCGGCAATTAAAGCTTACATTAGAAAAAATATCTCCACAGAACAAATGGAAAAAATACAAAATCCTATTCTTCCTTTTAATATCATTCCATTTATAAAGAACAAACATGGATCAAGGGACCTTTATGATATTATTAACCAAAACCCCAGCAAACCAACTTCAAAATCCAAATGGGATGAAATTTATAACATAGAGGAAGAAACATGGAATGATATATACATATTCCCCTTTAAATCCTCAACAAATACAACATTACAATGGTTTCAAGGAAGGTTAAACCATAGAATTCTTCCAACCAGAAAATTTCTTCATAAATAAACATCATTGATAGTCCAATGTGCAAGTATTGTCAAGAAGAGGAAACATTAACACATAATTATGCTTTGGTGTTGTCCCGAAACCCAATCGATTCCTAATAAGTTAAAAACTTGGCTGTCCAGCAATAACATATATTTACATTTCACAGAAGAATCATTTATTTTTAATATTAGTAACACGTTAACACCAGCCGATTTGTACATACTACTTGAAATGAAGTATTATATTTTCTCAACCAAACATTTACAAAGTAAACTGTCTATAGAGGCCTTTAAAAACAGAATAAGAAAATCATTTAGTATTTTGGTATGTATAGCAACAACAAACAATGTACTGGAACCATTTGTTGAAAAATGGAGCAAATATAAGAACCTTTTTAGCTAGTTTTGATCTGTAAATATCAGAGACTTCACCCTTCCATTTTGTGTTTTCTGTGATATTCTGGCCAAGGAACTGACATTACGGTCTGATATTCTATATTATATAACAATGAGTGAGATGTGAAATGTGATCATGTGGGGGGAACATAAACAACACAATTTTTTTTTCTCTCCTTATTTATTATAGCTATTTGTTTTTCTTTATCTTTTCCCTAAAAACATTACTCTTCTAAATAGTGACTTTTTATTACACAAATAGAGATAAAACACAACACAAACAAGCTAAATCTTTAAAAAACAACCATTTATACAGAATTCTCATATTGAATACAAATAATAGATAATTTTATTATGTATATCACTTGTGTATTGTATAATATTATAGATGTGTTTGTTTGTAAGGCGTGCGGTGGGATGGTCCTCCCCGACCCACAACATGCCAAATTACGGGGAGAATAAATGGGTCACCATTGGTGATTGAAAAAAAAAAAATAAAAAAAAAAATAATAATAAAAAAAAAAATAATAAAAAAAAAAAAAAAAAAAAATAATATAAAAACTCTTTCTTTCCAAAGACAATTATTGATTGGAACCATCTTGAAGACAGTTTCGTATGCACGCCTGCGGCCATCATTTGAGAGCTTCAAATCAGCTCTCGTAAAGTGCTACTAACAGCAACAGCCTCTCTTCCGATGTGTTTATGCCGTAACAGGCCCTACATCGTAACAGATTCAGATACTTTTCAGTTGTTGTTTGATTTCGCAGAGTTGTTAGCTTGCAGTATCCTGTTCTCAAGGTATCCTTGCATTACCAGTTCTCGATAGTCTAAGCGATTGCCGATACACAATGAACACAAACATGCGTCTTACCTGTCTCAATTTGCCTCCAGCGATAATACAATTCAGTTGCATCAAAATATCAAAGTTACCAATAAAGTTTGAATCTTTTGAATTTCTAAAGTTCAAAATGTAATTAATTAATTAACCATTAATTGTATGATGGTAAACTAGGAGATAAAAGATAAACTAGCTTTGCAACTGACAACACAATATTTTATTTTATTTTTAAGTAAAACAACATCAAGACATTTTTTATTTACAAACAAAAACATAAGAACTAGAGAAATTAAGTAACTAACAAAATCAGAAATAATTATATATCAGGGTTTGATATTAACAGTTGTCCCCTTGTCCTGTGCCATGTAGATTCTACTGGGGACAAGTTAATTGTCCTAGGTGAACTGTCCTAAGGACAACTAAATTTTATAACAAGAAATGAATTTTACATCTTTAAAACTTGTCACTGAAAATATGTCAAAACATTGGTGAGTACATTGTAAATGACAAATAAAAATCATCTTGTTTTCATTGGTGGAATGTAACTGAGGGAATGCAATGTCACTTTCATGATTGATCTTGATTTTTGTGTCAATTTTACATGAAGTGTGGGGACAAGTAAATTTGACTGGGGACAAGTAAATTGTGTAAGTTACTTGTCCTATGGACAAGTTGCTGAAAAAAGTTAATATCAAACCCTGTATATGTACAGTATTAGAATATACAATGTAACTGCCATTTATAACATTAAGTGAGTTACCAAAATCAAACACACAGTTGTTGAATTGTCCTGTTGGATGTGTCGCTAATGTTTTAGCGGGCACGTTCAGGCCGGGAACAACATTGCCGGAAAATACGTTTTCACCTAGACCGGGCATCACATTGCCGGGAACCACGTTTTCACAGTTGTCCTCATTTTCTTTTACACTCCATCTTAACTGATTTTGGTGGCTCAAGCGCATTGAAAATGTCTTTAAGTTGTGTACTCGACGGTCATTTATACTTTCGAACACCCTGAACACTCCGGTGCCCTGTCAGGTCCATGATATTTTGCTCATCTACCCCTGCTTGAAATAAGTGCACATGTTCCTTTTCCAGATTGATTTGTGAAATTGCCTTCAATCCATTATCCCCGCGTCTTTACAAATGTTTTTCATCATAGATTTCAGTTTATTCACGCCAAGAGTTTGTTTGCTGAACTTAAATTTACCCTCGATTGGCCTTCGGTAAAAGTTACCAGGAGTTCCCAAAGCGTTCAAATATGTATCATACAAATGTACAACACTTCTGTCGGAACTATCATTTGAATAGTGTTTAATGTTTTTATTGGCTACATTTTTATGTTTCAGTCCTACTTTTTTTTTTAAAACACATGATAAACTGTGATGTTTCAAGATCATGTTCGTCCCTCCTCCGCATACCAAACAATTTGCAATTGTAAGAAAAAAACAGCATTCTGTAGAGATTTGGCAGAAGTATAACCAAAAGTTTCAGACGACCACAAAATATCTTCCTGCATATTGGTTCCGCCTGTTTAATCTCGCAACCAACTCCCTGTTTGAAATGAAGAAAAAGTTTTTGACATAATAATATGTATAATAAAATCAAATTGAATACAAAGAATTACATAGACTAATAAGAAAAAAGTAAATAACAAATATATACAATAAAATTAAAGATTATCATATGGTATCTACGAAAACACTTTCGATTTGAAAGGAAGAGTAACAACTCCGATTTCCTAAAACCAGGGGCGAATCCAGGATTTGGGATAAGAGGAGTGGAATAGTTTTATCTATCAATATATTTACTCTTATTATTTCTGGGATTATGAGCAAGTCAGTTTACATTTTGTTTTGTGGTGAAGGCGAGACAGTCCCTGTTTCACTGGTTACTAAACCAGTACTGTTGCGTTCCAATCTTTAAAAATGACTAAAAATAAAGTGCCCATTTTCAAACGCCTTTTTATGATATTTCATTGTAAGGGAGGGAATTAATGTATTTTAGGGGGCGCATGTCCATTTCAGGGCACATATGCATTTCATATTTTAGGAGTGCGCACCCCAGGTGGTGCATCCCCTAGATCCGCCTTTGTAAACACATAATTTTAATTGTCATAGTTCTTAGCAAAATGGTATTTTTTCTGTATTGATATATATAATAAACATACCTTTTTAGTAATCCATTTCATTTCTGAATCGAGGCATTTCCTAAACTGAAGAAACCGGCGATTTAATATCCTCAGAATCAATGGAACTGTTACACTCGGCTCCTTTCCATTGTCTATTCTACCGTCTTTAGCACATTGCAATGCATCTTCATATTTGAATATGTACTCATTTGGATATTCGAGTAAGAGGAAAGTCTATATCTTTGTGTAAATCCGAGAATTAAATAATTTGCATAATGTCGAATATTTGGGAGAGGGCAATATCCTGTTCCTCAGATGTCCCAAACAACAAAATTAATACTCCTTCAGTTTTTGCATAATTGCATTTTCTTCGTCGGTCCCAAAATCAGTAGTGTTCATGATCACAGGTTGACAGCAAAACTATAAATGATTTAATTAGTGGGAATTCGACAGCGGGCAGTCTTGGCGGCTATTTGATGCCGCTTCCAATCAAAATGATTGACCTTTGAACTGGGAAGGGTGAACATGTTGCACAACTGAAATCAAAATGATTTAATTACCTTTCAGAGAGGTTGGGAGAATTTGTTATCGATTTAGGAGAATATGGATTTAAAATATATGTATTTATGGGTAAAACACTAAAATCAATCTGTCTAATATTCTTTTAATGCAATAGGTTAAAAATAGATATATTCACGTGATTTTATGTTTAGGGAAAATATACCATAGGTTGGTGACCTTTTTCTTTGCATTAACCACACTCGACTATGTCTCGTGCGGTTATTGCAAAGGGAAAGGTCACCAGCTATGGTAGGTATAATTTGGTGACCGTTCCCTTTGCATTAACCACCTTTGCATTAACCACACTCGACTATGTCTCGTGCGATTATTGCAAATTGAAAGGTCACCAACTATGGTAGGTATAATTTGGTGATCTATCCCTTTGTATTAACCACACTCGACTATGTCTCGTGTGGTTATTGCAAAAGGAAAGGTCACCAACTATGGTATAATTTACCCTGCACATAAATATCAATGATATATCTATAACTTCAGTGATGTTTTTAAACAATTATATTCATTTTTATTTGATATTTTAAATAATTTTAGGTCAATTATATGACCCAATTTTTTTTCCTCAAAGAACTCTTCAGCGAGCTCTGGCTGTTTTATTCTTAGTAACATAATACACTTTCAGTTGACACAGACCGTCTGCAAGTACCACGATTTTAACTTGATTTATAACATTGTAAACAGAGGTTGAAAAATTGACTTAGTGAATAATTATGACTTGGCTTTCTAAATTTAATTTTGTTTTTAGCTCGTCGAATATATAATCAAACTTTTATACCAGCTGATTGCCTTTCAATGTGCTTCTTAGTGTATAAGAATTACACAAATTAATAGTTGCCTCGAGATTATAGGTACCTCGAGAACAGGATACTTGAGGATACCTATAATCTCGAGGTACATTGTGTTTTGCATAGTTTTCCGAGACTATGAAGTGCATTGACAGACGATCAGACAGTGTTTCAATTGATGTTTGATCAATTGGGTATTTACCCTTCCATATTTATTTAATTGGATATTTCATGTTTTCAATTGGGTAAAATAAAAGTTTGCAACATTGTTTAGAGTTGGCATTGCACTATTATTATATAACCTATAAATAGACGCGTTTTCATTGGCTAAAAAGTAATTTTTTAGAAAAAATATCTAGCGATATTGACCTGTTTTTTTGATATTGACCTGTTTTATATAATTGTTTTTTTGATATTGACCTGTTTTATATAATTGTAAATTGAGGGTTATATAATAAAACAGTTATGGACTTTTCAGCTGTTATACATGATGTTGATATGTACCAAAAAATCATTATTGACCTCGGCTATCGCCTCGGTCAATAATGATTTTTTTGGTGCATATCACATCATGTATAACAGCTGAAAAGTCCATAATTGTATAATATTGTATACACAAAATCTAATAAAATCAACTTCTTTTACAATAGGCTTTATACAAGGTGACTGGATGCCCCTTCAACAACCCATATACATGTATTGCTTAATTTGCATTGGTTGTTTTATCATTTGACAACTTTGATTACTTTGTAGGTACCCATGCTTTGACACATTACATTTCGAACTTTGAAATGATGCAAACTTTATTGGAAACTTTGCTGTTTTGATGCAACTGAAATTGGATTATCGCTGGAGGAAAATTGAGATAGGTTAGAGGCGTGTTTGTGTTCATTTTGTATCGGCGATCGCTTAGAATATGGAAAAGTGGTAACGCCAGTATATACCAGTATTTTTTAAATTGTTCACTAAGTCAATTTTTCAACCTCTGTTTAAAATGTTATAAATCAGTCTGTTTCAACTGAAAGTGTATTATAAATGTTACTGAAAATAGAACAGTCAGTGCTCTTTGAAGAGCTTTTTGAGAAAAAAATATATGGAAGTCAATTTGGGTCATAAAAAATAAAGGAAAATGAATACATATTGTTTAAAAACATCACTGAATGTAAAAAATAAACCGTGGCATCCAGGATAGGTCTTCATGTTTTCGTATACCAGCATATAATTATAGGAGAAAGAACTTTTTACTTGGTAAGTATTGCCAGGGTCTGTCAATAAATTGAATATATTTTGAATATATTGAATGATTTTTGCATTTAATATATATGTATATACATTTGTTTGAGATACTTTTATAAAACGGGCCTTTTTACCAGTTTTGGGAAAGCCTGGGCCTTTTTCCCTTAATTGGGGAAAAAAATCCGTAAGTGGAATTTCTAAGGTAATTTTAAACAATGGGTAAATCTCCATGATTTGAAAAAAAATGTGGGTGGGGAAGGGGCCTTATACAGGCAGGCCGCGAAGGGGCCTTATACAGGCCGCTGCAAAGAAGGGTAAAATAGCCCTGTAAAAAAGCCCGGTTGATTCACCATGTACAGAAAACAGTTTTGTTTTGACACACAAAAAAATATTGACGAGACAGTAGAACTACCTCGAGTACTGGAGTCATTTTTTTAACTAATCTAAGTTTGACTGCCACATTACATTTTGAAATTGAAATTGAAAAGATGCGAACTTTATAAGTAACTTTGCTGTTTTGATGCAACAAAATTGGATTATTGCTTTAGGAAAATTGAGACAGGTATATAAGAAACGTGTTTGTGTTCATTTTGTATCGGCGATCTCTTAGACTAATGACACCTGGTAATTTTATTTTTTTTCAGTCACCAATGGTGGCATGTTGTGCGTCGGGGAGGACCATCCCACCGCACGCCTTACAAACAAACACATCTCAGTGATCTAAAATACTATACAATACACAAGTGATATATTATAATAAAATTATCTATTATTTGTATTCAATATGAGAATTCTGTATGAATGGTTGTCTTTTAAAGATTTAGCTTGTTTGTGCTGTGTTTTATCTCTGTATGTGTAATAAAAAGTCACTATTTAGAAGAGTATTGTTTTTAGGGGAAAATATAAAGAAAAACAAATAATTACCGGTATAATGAATAAGAAGAAAAATAAAATTGTGTTGTTTATGTTCCCCCCACATGATCACATTTCACATCTCACTCATTGTTATATAATATAGAATATCAGACCGTTGTGTCAGTTCCTTGGCCAGAATATTACAGAAAAACAAAATGGAACACCTGGTAAGTTGGTAACGCCACGATAGTGTTTAAGAATTATGTGCCGTTGAAAATCAGAACTTCCGAGTTGGATATCTGAACAACTTCGACATATTTCATGATATTTGTTCTTGAAACTTGTAGTAACTCATCTCATTATCCTAAGAAACATAAAACATCTCAATACTAAAATAATATAAATAAAGAACTTTTAATAGGGCACTAAGTTCAAAGTTAATCTAACAGGATTTAGAAGGGTGAGAAGAAACAGATAGCTTTCATGGCGATATTGGTAGAGCTTCCGCTTCACATGCAAGGTGTCCCAAGTTCAAACCCTTAAATATTTATCTGTAATATTTCCAATCCGATTACAACCAAAACACACCAGTGAGATACTGAAACGCAACAGAAACACAGATTCAGATGGTTATTATATTGTTTATCTCCGGTTCTCCACAGTGACTAAGCCTGCAATTCCAAATGCCTATTATCACTGTCCTCAAAACACTGCTCCAGATAGGGATTTTTAGAAGGGCGTCTTGCCCTGCCTCATTTTGTTGGCACCTGCATTAATTTCAAGCGCCGTGCATTGCATCCTGGCCTAAAAAACGAAACTGACACATCATTTATGCCTAACTGCATTGAAGCAGTGGTAAACAAATGGTCCCACATCAATTCACGATGACATGCCTGGCAGTATATGCTCAACAGAGTGGCACAAATAACAGGTAGAATAGTGACCAATAGTAAGCTTTGTATGTTTTGACATATGCCAGCTTGTCAATTGTTTATTGCATTTGTAATTAATGAAGGACAGGCAGCACTGTGAGAAGATGATCGACTTTATAGATTGTATTGGGAAGCAAATAAAATGTCTGATTAGCGGGTTTGTTCTCTTTTTCATGGCTTTTGGAAATTGAATGCAACTTACTGACAAACGCTAATTCACTAGTAATTGACGCTAATTGAGTGGAAGGATCTTGTTTTACCGATTGAATTTTCACCAGCTATATCGGACCAGGAACACCAGAGTAATGTGTCCTTGAATTATTGAAAAATGCCATTTTCAGCCTTGTGAATACTCTAACGCCTTCATTTTGTATTCAATCTTTCCCAAGAAAGCTTGGTTCTTTTTTCTTTAATTGGGAGCTTTGAGGCCCATGTTGGATCAGTTTTACATAGAGTTATAGGGAAGAACTTCAAAAATCTTCTTCTCTGAAACTACAAGAGATAAAGGTTTAATATTTTTTAATTATTATCAGCATACAGATCCTCTACCAAGTTTGTTCAAATGGTGACCCTGGGGTCAAATTTGGTCCTGCCCCAGGGGTCACAGTTTTAATTACATAGACTTATATAGGGAAACTATATAAGAGACAAAGGTTTAATATTTTGTATTTACCATCAGCTCATTGTCCTCCACCAAGTTTGTTCAAATGGTGACCCTGGCGTCAAATTTGGCCAGCCCCAGGTCTCACAGTTTTATAGGGAAAATATATAGGGAAAAACTATCCGCTCTGAAACTACAAGAGTCAAAGGTTTAATATGGCCCACATGTAGTTAATATGAAGGAAACACTAAATGTAATATGAGAACAATGAGTATCTGTGATTGGCTTTGTGCAAGAACCTTATGCTAGTCTAGATAAATGTATGGTATATTGTTATAATATTATGGTTGAGATGAATGTGGTATATTGTTATAATATTATGGCTGAGATGAAAGTGTGGTATATTGTTATAATAGTATTGGTTTAGATGAAAGTGTGTGGTATATTGTTATAATATTATGGTTGAGATGAAAGTGTGGTATATTGTTATAATAATTCAGATGAAAATGTTATAATATTATGGTTGAGATGAAAGTGTGGTATATTATTTTATATATTTCTATGCGTGAAAGATCGGGATTTCTCAGTGCAAGAATATTCATAATCGCTAAATATTAATAACCAACTCAGAACACAATAATAAGTAACGTTGCTAACTTAGAACACATTAATAACTAACGTTGCGAAGTTGAGTTGTGATGCCGACGTCGACGTCATCCGCCGATAGCGTTCAATAAAGTGAAATTTGTTTGCAAAAACGTAATTTAAAATTTAATAAATCGATTATTTAACTGCTGGGATCAATTATTGGGTAATCCTTCACTTGATAGTAGACGTGCTTTGTTTTTTCACTCACTCGCGTGCGCTCGTTCTTGAAAAGAACCACACGTCAACCACTCGTGAAGGATTTCCCTATAATCGATCCCAGCCAGGGGCGTAGCCAGCGATGCGCACTTACACACGTGCGTAACATCGATTTGAAAAGTGAAAAAATAATTATGGCCAAAAATGGCATAAACATCGAAGGATAACTTAACTCCTGACATATGTTTTTTTCTTTTTAAACAATTTATTTTACCCTAGAAGGCCGCCAAAATGTGACCAAAAACCCCACCAGAGGCTGCCAAAGGATGTCTATATTTTAAAAAAAATTACGGGGAGCCCCACTAAACCCCCCCCCCCCCCCCCCCCCCCACCCCAGGAGGGGGCGATCCCCTACCTCGGCGCTACGCGCCAAAGGTAATGCCTTCGGCATTAAGGGGGTGTACTTAAGATTTTAGCCTGGCTACGCCTCTGCCAGCAGTTAAATAATCTCTGTATAATAGTATTGGTTCAGATGAAAGTGTGTGGTATATTGTTATTATGATTGAGATGAAAGTGTGGTATATTGTTAGCTCTACTGGCCAAGGGCCAGCAGAGCTTATGGGATGGTGTGTTGTCCGTCTTCCGTCGTCCGTCCGTCGTCCGTCGTCCGTCCGTCGTCCGTCCGTCGTCCGTCCGTTAACTTTTGCTTGTGTACACTCTAGAGGCCACATTTCTGATGCAATCATCATGAAACTTTGTCAGAATGTTTGTCTCAATGAAATCTCGGTCAAGTTCGAAAATGGGTCATGTGGGGTCAAAAACTAGGTCACTAGGTCAAATATTGGAAAAACCTTGTGTACACTCTAAAGGCCATATTTTTGACCCGAGCTTGATGCAACTTTGTCAGAATGTTTGTCTTAATTATATCTTGGTCAAGTTTGAAAATGGGTCACATGGGGTTAAAAACTAGGTCACTAGGTCAAATACTTGAAAAACCTTGTGTACACTCTAGAAGCCGTATTTCTGACCCAACCTTCATGAAACTTTGTCAAAATGTTTGTCTTAATTATATCTTGGTCAAGTTAAAAAATAGGTCACATGGTGTTAACTAGGTCACTATGTCAAACTTTGGAAAAACCGTGTGTACACTCTAGAGGCCATATTTTTGACCTGATCTTGATGAAACTTTGTCAGAATGTTTGTCTTAATGAAATCTCGGTCAAGTTCAAAAATGGGTCATGTGGGGTCAAAAACTAGGTCACTAGGTCAAATACTTGAAAAAACTTGTGTACACTCTAGAGGTCATATTTGTTACCCAATCTTGATGAAACTTTGTCAAATTGTTTATCTTAATTATATCTTGATCAAGTTCGAAAATGGGTCACATGAAGTTAAAAACTAGGTCACTAGGTCAAATATTGGAAAAACCTTGTGTACACTCTAGAGGCCATATTTTTGACCCGAGCTTGATGCAACTTTGTCAGAATGTTTATCTTAATTGTTTGTCTCAATGAAATCTCGGTCAAGTTCGAAAATGGGTCATGTGGGGTCAAAAACTAGGTAATTAGGTCAAATATTGGAAAAACCTTGTGTACACTCTAGAGGCCATATTTTTGACCCGAGCTTGATGCAACTTTGTCAGAATGTTTGTCTTAATTATATCTTGGTCAAGTTTGAAAATGGGTCACATGGGGTTAAAAACTAGGTCACTAGGTCAAATACTTGAAAAACCTTGTGTACACTCTAGAAGCCGTATTTCTGACCCAATCTTGATGAAACTTTGTCAAAATGTTTGTCTTAATTATATCTTGGTCAAGTTCAAAAATGGGTCACATGGTGTTAAAAACTAGGTCACTAGGTCAAACTTTGGAAAAACCGTGTGTACACTCTAGAGGCCATATTTTTGACCCGATCTTGATGAAACTTTGTCAGAATGTTTGTCTCAATGAAATCTTGGTCAAGTTCAAAAATGGGACATGTGGGGTCAAAAACTAGGTCACTAGGTCAAATACTTGAAAAAACTTGTGTACACTCTAGAGGTCATATTTGTTACCCAATCTTGATGAAACTTTGTCAAATTGTTTATCTTAATTATATCTTGATCAAGTTCGAAAATGGGTCACATGAAGTTAAAAACTAGGTCTCTAGGTCAAATATTGGAAAAACCTTGTGTACACTCTAGAGGCCATATTTTTGACCCGAGCTTGATGCAACTTTGTCAGAATGTTTATCTTAATTGTTTGTCTCAATGAAATCTCGGTCAAGTTCGAAAATGGGTCATGTGGGGTTAAAAACTAGGTCATTAGGTCAAATATTGGAAAAACCTTGTGTACACTCTAGAGGCCATATTTTTGACCCGAGCTTGATGCAACTTTGTCAGAATGTTTGTCTTAATTATATCTTGGTCAAGTTTGAAAATGGGTCACATGGGGTTAAAAACTAGGTCACTAGGTCAAATACTTGAAAAACCTTGTGTACACTCTAGAAGCCGTATTTCTGACCCAATCTTGATGAAACTTTGTCAAAATGTTTGTCTTAATTATATCTTGGTCAAGTTCAAAAATGGGTCACATGGTGTTAAAAACTAGGTCACTAGGTCAAACTTTGGAAAAACCGTGTGTACACTCTAGAGGCCATATTTTTGATCCGATTTTGATGAAACTTTGTCAGAATGTTTGTCTCAATGAAATCTGGTCAAGTTCAAAAATGGGTCATGTGGGGTCAAAAACTAGGTCACTAGGTCAAATACTTGAAAAAACTTGTGTACACTCTAGAGGTCATATTTGTTACCCAATCTTGATGAAATTTTGTCAAATTGTTTATCTTAATTATATCTTGATCAAGTTCGGAAATGGGTCACATACAGTTAAAAACTAGGTCACTAGGTCAAATATTGGAAAAACCTTGTGTACACTCTAGAGGCCATATTTTTGACCCGAGCTTGATGCAACTTTGTCAGAATGTTTGTCTTAATTATATCTTGGTCAAGTTTGAAAATGGGTCACATGGGGTTAAAAACTAGGTCACTAGGTCAAATATTGGAAAAACCTTGTGTACACTCTTTGTCAAAATGTTTGTCTTAATTATATCTTGGTCAAGTTCAAAAATGGGTCACATGGTGTTAAAAACTAGGTCACTAGGTCAAACTTTGGAAAAACCGTGTGTACACTCTAGAGGCCATATTTTTGACCCGATCTTGATGCAATTTTGTCAGAATATTTGTCTCAATTATAGCTTGCTAAAGTTCGGAAATGGGTCACACAGGGTCACACAGGGTCAAAAACTAGGTCACTAGTACACTCTAGAGGCCATATTTCTGACCCGATCTTGATGAAACATTGTCGAAATGTTGTCTTAATTATATTTTGGTCAAGTTCGAAAATGGGTCCCATGGGGTCAAAAACTAGGTCACTAGGTCAAATACTTGAAAAACCTTGTGTACACTCTAGACACCATGTAGTACGACTCGATTCATCAATGGTATAACAGCCAGTAGAGCGTTCACAGGCCCTCTTGGGCCTCTTGTTATAATAGTATTGGTTCAGATAGATGAAAATCTTATAATATTATGGTTGAGATGAAAGTGTGGTATATTGTTATAATAGTATTGGTTCAGATAGATGAAAATCTTATAATATTATGGTTGAGATGAAAGTGTGGTATATTGTTATAATAATATTGGTTCAGATGAAAATGTGTGGTATATGTTTAATATTATATTATGAAGAATAAATAAAAATAAAATGTTTATATTGATTCACATGTTATTTATTTTTTGCATGAGGTAAATGGTAATAAAGTTAAGAATCTCATCTGTAGCCCCTCACCTATATAAAGTTCTGACTTTTTCTCTCCATTAAATGATTATCTGAACTGTAATATGAAACTCAATATCTATATTGAAATTTAAAAATGCAGATGTGATTCTTACTATTGCTACTGTTTCACCCAATGACAGTCGACAATCTATACCACTGAAACATACATTAATTGTCTGAAGAGTAAATAAGGATTGTTTCATTTACTGTGTATGAATTGTTATGAGTATATACATCCGTTAAAATAAGATGCAGTTGAGAAATCGAAAGAATTCAGGACTTGTGTCCATTTTTTGGGACTAGTGACAATTATTTTGAGACTAGTCATTTTTGATGGGCCTTGATGGGGACAAACTTAAAAAATCTTCTTCTCTGAAATTACAAGAGCCGACAGTTTAATATTTTGTATTTGCACTCAGCTTATGGTCCTCTACCAAGTTTGTTCAAATGGTGACCCTGGGGTCAAATTTGGCCTCAGCCCTTGGTCACCTGTCAAACTTGGTTTGAGTGTTTATATTAAGGAAAGTTTGAATTGTTTTAAAGCTAGTCAAACTTGAATCAAATAATCCCTCCCCCTATATCTTGGTAATTGAAGACATTATAAAACAAATAATTTGATATTGCCATATCTGACACAATCCTATCCCCCCTCCCCCACCCCAAACCCACCCCAACACACCCCACCCCACCATGATGGCCACCATATAGCCAGTAGAGTGATACAGGCCCTCTTTGGGGCGGTGATACATGCCCTCTTGGGTCTCTTGTTGTAAATATGCTATATTTTGCATTGTTAACAAGATAGGGCCTTCATTTTTCCTCTGATCTTTTCCAAACTTGGCCAGATTGTTGATATCAATGAAAGCGCAAACAAGTTTGAAAACCAGCCCGACCGGATCAGTAACATCACAGTTATGCCCATGATTTATTTAAATCTGCATATATATTTGACCTCTTTAACAATAGGGTCTTTATTTTTCAAGCCATCTTTTCAAAACTTTGCCAGACTGTTGATATCAATGAAAGCTTGGAAAGTTGAAATTGATGGCCGCCCATAAATGGTCGAAACCTAAATACATCTTTTCAAGAACCGTTGGACAGATTTCGACAGTTTTTCCTTTGAAATGATCGCCAAAAATTGCTGTACCGCCGGTCCAAAGTTTGTATATGGAGATTTTGCATAGACTTTTATAGGAAGAACTTAAAAAAAAAATCTGCTTCTCATAAGGCACAGAGAGCTCTCCCAGAGTTAGACACTAACTTTTTATGACTACTAGCCTACAGGGCTAGTGCCTTCTTATTTTTACTAGCCCTTCTTAAAACCAACTAGTCCTCTTTTTACTCTTTTGCGGCAAAATAAAAAGATACCAAAATATCATGGCTTGGTAGCTCCATGGATAAGGCCTTGGCTTTGGAGCTATAGACAGACATCTGACCAGCGTGGAACGCTCCCTGGCGAAGGCATGTCCGAGGGGAAACTTCATAATCCGTCTCTATCTATAGCTGAGGTTGCATTTCCTATATGACTGTACTGCTTGTAAATATTGCAAGACAACAGCTTTGTGACTAGGTCATAGTCAAAAATATTTATAGGCTACGGCCATTATACCCTCTGCAGCGGCCTGTATTATAAAGGCATTTTCTACAATCAAATTTCTTTTAAAGTCATGCCGACTTACCTTGGAAATTTCATTCCCCTTTTATGGATTTTTTTCCCCAATTAAAGGCAAAAGGCCCCTTCCCCAAAACTTACACGATGGCTAAAATAAACGTACCGTATTTTACCTTGTATAGTACGCACCCGTGTATAGTACGCACCCCCTTCTCGGAGGTCAAAACTGGGGTAAAAAAGTTGTTTCCGTGTATAGTACGCATCAAAATATTATGCTTTCTTTTTCAGATAAAGGTGAAGTCATTTGTTAAGAAACATGAACAGAAGAAGCTTTTCATTTTCATATGTATAACGCATATTCAGACTGATGTATTGTAGTAATAGTGGTAAAATAAACTAGTGGGAGGGGTGTGGGTGTGTTTATTTATTTGTATTGACAGTAATTTTCCTAGATGAACCATTCAACGAAAATAAATTTTTTTTTTTTTTTTTTTTTAAAAATCACGATCGAGATAATTAGCGTACAAAAGAAAATATAATTACTTCAATCATTAATTGCCAATCTTCAGGGGAGTACCTATCTTGTATCATCTCATCAAAGAGCCAATTATTATAATGCCGCAGATAATTGTCCGTAATCCGATAATTACATCAACTAAAACACAAACAAAGTCGTTGGTTTCCGTAATCCATTACGCCGATTATACTAACATTGTGTATTCACGGGAACCAGAGTTTATCATAAGTGAATCAGCTGTGTAACGCGTGATAAGTTACCTGTACCCCATGGCTAAATCTGGTAAAGGTCACACGGCGTGTCAAAGTGCATCCTCAGAAATAGTCGATACTCGCGGCAACTTCAAAGGATTATAAAAATAGAATAACCCATTCTGCCCGTGTTTATAATGTGTCAAAACTGCAGCCGAGGTGCGATATTGTTTGACCCAATTATCAATCATCAAATGTGTACCGGTAAGCATGTTTTCACAAGGGTAACAAACATTATTGAATAATTGCCATTTCAAAGTAGGGCGATTCTGCCTTTCTACGTCGTCTAAAATATATGTATTTCAAAATAAAGCAAAAACTTCATTAATTTTTTATAAAATATTAAATAAAATCCTATAAATATAAGAATAGAATAGAACTGTAAAAATACTACATGTACCCAGTATGTACCAGTCTAAACAGCTGGAAGTCACGTGATATTACGTCACGCGATATAAACAAAAAGATCGATGGACGATTTTTCACACAATTTATTGAAGTTTTACAACAAACATGCAAACATTTATACAAAAAGAAGCATCATAATACACTTTATTCATTTATAAATCGGATTAAGTCAATATATTACTTATATGAAGCGAGTAAATTACGTAAAAATTGTGTATTATCGGTATTCACAATTTTCTGTCTCAATGTCTGTTCGTCGTCAACGTTTTTCTTCCCAGACATCGATTTCCTGCAAGAAAAAAAAAAGTTCTTTTTATTGTTTCCTTATATTGTACGCACCCCCCTTTCGGAAACCGTAAAAGTGGTAAAAAAACTGCGTACTATACAAGGTAAAATACGGTATGTGTTTATTTGAATCATGTTGTTTTTTGCTGATGACGCTTTTCCTATTCTGTTTTTCGTTTGTTTCGATGGAGAGAGTTCCGTATTTAAATATCGCCACGTTTGTTTACAATGTGAAGGTCACACTCATCATGTCAATAAAATGCTTAGAAATTAATATAGTGATAGAAATGCTAGCGTCTCTACAAAAAAAATGTGGGGATATGTATAAAACGCTGGTTATTTTTCAGCATTTAGCGCCATCAAAGAAAAAATGGCCAATCAGTGATGAGTAATTTGACACACCTACACATTCGCACATTCGCAGGTGCTTGTCTTGGTCTATATCATACCCTACTTTACATTACGATATTGAAGAGTTTGAATAGCGAAAAATTGAAATGATTTGTCAATTTTCGACATCAGGATCATATAAGATCATTTAAAATCGACATTTAAATAATAAAAACAACTAGCCCGTCGGGCTTGTCAACTGTGAGTTTTTACTAGTCCTTCTCGAAAGTGACTAGCCTCGGGCTAGCGTTAGTGTCGAACCCTGCTCTCATATAGTATATGTAGCATCAGCTTATGGTTCCCTAGCAAGAGCAAGAGGTTTTGCATTTACTATAAGGTTATGATCCTCTTCGAAGTTTGTTCAAATGTTGACTCTGGGGTCACATTTGGCCCTGTCCCAGGGGTCACATTTGGCCCTCACATGTTTTACATATAGACTTGTATAGGGAAATACTTAATACATCTTCTCTGAAACTACAAGAGCCAGAGGTTTAATATTTTGCATTTACTATAAGCTTATGATCCTCTACCAAGTTTGTTCCAATGGTGAAATTGGGTTCACATTTGGCACAGCCTCAGGGGTCACATCTTTTACATAGTCTTATATAAGGAAAAACTTTAAAAAAAAATCTTATCTGAAACTACAAGAGCCAGAGGTTTAATATTTTGCATTTACCATCAGTGTTTTTTTTCCTTATATAAGTGCATGGTACCGAAAACCGGTAAAATTCACAATGGCAAAAAGTATGTTTTTTTCCTAATTGGAGTGAAAAAAAACTACCAATGAATGTTTTTTTTTTTTTTAAATATTTCAAATGAAACTTTATTTAAAGAGAAGAAGTGGGAAACTATATTCTTTAAGATGAGGGTAATGAAATCCTAAAGGGAATGTACACATGGTAATGTGTTTGCAATGTATTTAAGCATACAATATTGCTTTTGTTTGATAGTGAAAAAAATCTAATTAAGGCAAAACACTGTGAATTTTCCCATTGAATGGGTACCGGTACCATTCCCAAAGGGGTAAAGAAATCGCTGGCCATAAGCTTATGATTCCCTACCAAGTTTGTTCTAATGGTGAACCTGATGTCAAATTTAGCCCTGCCCCAGGGGTCACATGTTTTACATAGACTTACATAAGGAAAAACTTAAAAATTCTTCCCTGAAACCACAAGGCACGGAGCTTTCATATATTACATGTAGCATCAACTTATGGTCCTCTACCAAATTTATTCAAATGGTGACCCTGTGGTCAAATCTGACCCCGTCCCAAACTCACAGGTTATTTAGGGAAGTTTTTTAAAATCTTCTCTGAGACCACTAGGTGTAGATTGTGGCCCCGCTCTAGGTGGCATTATAGATTTATATATATAAGAGTTATATAGGAAATTGAAAATGTTTGCATGTACCATTATTAGTTATTGGGTGTGTTACTGACCCCCTACAGAAATATGTGGGGTCAGTGAGATTTATAGGGGGTGAGGCGAAAGCCGAGTCCCCTATACATCTGACTGACCCCACATATTTCTGTAGGGGGTCAGTAACACACCCAATAACGGATTTATTGCATCGAGCACGTTTTTTAAGGCAAACGCCGATATTTAACCCAATTTAATGGAGCGTTAACGTCATTGAGACATTCGCTCAATTTGACGTCATGACATTGACGTCACGACCGGTACAGTTTAAAAACATTACTAATTTACTTGTTTTGTTTGTTACTAATGCCTTAAAGAACTATTTTCAAATGATTTAAACTCTGAATTGGAATTGTAGTCCATATTGTTTTAGTGACCCTCTATGAAATCTACTGACCCACTATAGAATAATAGAGGGTCACCATGTGACCGCTCTAATCCAATGAAATTCCTAGGATTTTGTTGAAGGTGCAATAAAAGCTTATGTCAAGTTTGTTCAAATCGAGAACATTGGCTCAAATTTGGTCCCACCCACAAATTGAACACAGAATCGGCCCCCAGATCCATCCCAACTCCTGAGGAAGTAGTCCCTGGGTCATAACATGGATCCCCACTCCATAACCATATATACAGTTACTGGGCATGAGTAGAAGGATACCAGAATCGGCCCCCAGATCCATCCAAACTCCTGAGGAAGTAGTCCCTGGGTCATAACATGGATCCCCACCCCATAACCATATATACACTTACTGTGCATGAACACACGGAAACAATCATTCAACCAGCATCGGCCCCCAGATTCATCCCAACTCCTGGGAAAATAGTCCCTGAGTCATAACTTGGATGAACATCGGCATGGGCATGAACAGACGGATACAATGAATCATTCAACCAACATCGGCCCCCAGATCCATTCAAACTCCTGAAGAAATAGTGCCTGGGTCGTAACTTGAATCCCCACCCCATAACCATATATACACTCACTGTGCATGAACAGACAGATACAATCATTCAACCAGCATCGGCCCCCAGATCCATCCGAACTCCTGGAGAAATAGTTCCAGATCATAACTTGGATCCCCACCCCATAACCATATATTACTGGGCATGAACAGACGGATAGAACCATCCAACCAGCCCCTTGGTCCATCACCACCCCTTGGGACATAGCCCCTTGGTCAAAACTTGGAACCGTTAAGATCCCATTATCTTTGCGAAAACAATTCAGAGCCTTTTTCTTTTAGCCCTCTTGTTTACCTGACACAATGAAGCGAGGTAATTTGGTCCTCTTGTTAAATGACAAGTTGTGAATATTTGACATTTTAAATGACTCAACTTTCAAATAGTTAAAACCATGCATAAATATGTCACTAGCAATGAAATGTTTTTTTTTAAAAAATGAACACGGAAGGGGTATACCCTATCCCATACCCTCTATCTGCATGCATAAAGTGCCACTCTTCTTGAAATCAATGATGGCCTGTGAAGAACCTTAAACGCCATTCATGATGTATTGAACCAATTCAATGGCAAATGCATTGCTCGACATTTTTCGCTGAAGTTTTTGGGTTTATTAATACTGTCTTTTGTTTCACATAGCAGTCCATTATACCAGTTTTTTGAATGGACTGTTTGGCATTGCATTGTGTGTTTTCAAGTTTCATTAAATCATTTTAGAATTATTTTTTGTTTAGAATTAGCCATATCTGAGAACACATTGTCTCCTCATAGGACTCAATGTGTGCTAAGAAAACACTGAGATCCGTGTTTTAAAGAAAATGAATATTTTAAGTGTTTCTTGACTTTTTTATATGGCAAATTCTAAACAAAAAATAATTTTAAAATGATTTAATAGACTGTTTGAATTGCATTGCAGTGGATTAAATGACTTTGTAATGGATGATTTTTACTTATTAGTAGCATTAATGGTCGCTCCAATGAGTCCTTCGAAACTTTTAAAAACTTGAGATAACTTTCTGTTTTAGATTGCCATTCCTAACAACACAAAACTGAGATGTGTGTCATGGAACAAGGACCAAGGTTACATTGCATGTGGTGGAGAAGATGGCCTCCTTAAGGTCCTGAGACTGGAAACACAAACAGGTAAGTAAAATAACTTTAGAGTTTATTTGAATTACTGAGGAAGATGAACATAATTTATGTGCCTCCCAAAAACTTTCTTCATGTCTATATACCTTTTTTCTTCTGGAAAATGCATGAAATGATATGTGAATCATATGTGTTGAGACATTAAACAAGCAATAATAACAAATTGTTGTAGGAAGTGTCCTACAAATGTTTTGTTCTGGAAAACTGAGCAGTGAGAGAGACATGCATGTATATGGACACAACAAGCAGTTCAGGAGGGGTAGCGGCGACAACAAATTAAAAAATTTCAAAGGGCCATAAGTCCATTAAAAATCATCAAACTGGAACACATACACGATATGCACAACTAGGCATCATACCGATGCTTCCTGCCAACTTCTGTCAAAATGCAACAATTGGTTTAAGAGCAGCAAATTTAAAGTGAAAGCGTCGAAGGGCTAACCTCTGTCAAAAGTCATCGAATCGGAACACAAAATGCGATATGCACAACCAGACATTATACCAATGCTTCCTGTACATTTTTCGTCAAAATCCAACAAGCGGTTTAGGAGGAGTAGAGGCGACAACATTTGTGAAAGACAGATACGGATAGACAGATGGACGGACTGATATAGTAAAAACAACAGGGCCTTTTTGACCTTCTTTGTAGACGTCGATAAACGGCGTCTTCCCCAATCTTTTTTCTCCCCAAAATAACCATAAAAATTTCCCTATTTCAGAATTATTCCTCATTCAGAATGTTGTTCGTCATAAAACCATCTATTTACGGGGTTCCCACGTGTCCTTGAAATCCTTGAGAGTACTTGAATTTGAAAAAAGAAATTCAATACCTGGAAAGTCCTTAAAAATCTGATAAGGTACTTGAAAGTCCTTAAATTCTGGATTTTTGCTGTTCATCCCAAAAATGGGTATTGGTTGTGCGTTCCTAGAATATTGGTTGCTGCTTTGGGCATTACATTGCGCGAATATTAGTCCTTGAATTTTGGAAAAAAGGTCCTTGAAAGTCCTTGAATTTGGCCTTCCAATAAGAGTGGGAACCCTGTATTTATAACCGCATTGGGTACCGATTTATAATCTCATAGAGTTCTATTTTTAGCAGATGTTTTCCATTACACTGCGGGGTTAACATTGGAAATTTTATAAATCGCCTTGGTTTTCATCGTAGCATTGCTGAAGTTCATGCGATGACAACATCGTAGACAGTAGGCAAATGCCGTCATTATTTGGGATCTTTATTCCACGTGGTGATCGAGATGTTGGTAGTGTGCGATTTTACGACTTTATGACAATCCTGATCAACTGATCAAAAACAGATTGTTTATAGTTTCGGACTAAAAAAAAAGATTCTACAAGAAGCAAAATGATAACAAATTTCTGTCGTCATAATTAAAAGGAAGTTAACTATGGCGATTTTCATAATGCAAGTCACTGAAGATAGTATGTGATTATGTCTCTCCCAGAAGTGGAGCAGGAGTATTGTTTTTGCTATGTCTGTTTGTCTGTCACAAATGTTGTCGCCGCTACTCCTTCTAAAGCGCGATTTTCCAAGATGATTTTTGACAAGAGTTATTGCCCATTGACTTTTTAACTATAAATTTGTTGTCGCCGCTATTCCTCCTAAACAGCTTGTTGGATTTTGATGAAACATGATAGGAAGCATCAGTATGATGTCTACCATGGTTGTGCATATCGCTTTTGTGTTTTGGTTTGATGATTTTTGACAGAGTTAAGGCCCTTTGACATTTTAACTTTATATTTGTTGTCGCCATTACTCCGCTTAAACCGCTCGTTGGATTTCATCGAAGCTTGGTAGGAAGCATCAGTATGATGTCTGGTTTTGTGTATCTCATGTGCATTTTGGTTCAATAATTTTTCTTATGTACATGCTGCAAATTATATTTACTTTGTTCTCTTGTTGGGGTCACACAACATAAGAGAAACAAGTTATGGATCTTGGCCAGTCTAACCTTAAAGGACAAGGTATGATAAGGGACAAAATTGGCCAATATTGAAAGTTTTAATGCACAAGTTTTGAACATCTAATTTAGCTACAAATGAACTGAATCAATATTAAAACTCATTACAAGTACGTTTGAAGGCTCTAAATGAGTTTAAGAGCCCCACAAACAAGGCCTTTTCTTTAAAAAAATGACATTTTTGTTCATTTTCAGCAGTTTTTGATCAGTTTTTGGTCTTGGAAATACAGAGCGCACCCTCGAGCACAGCTGATTTTTTGTTGAAAGAGGTACATTGATAGGGATGCATCATCAGCCAAAAAACTGTGTGTGCTCGGAGGTGCGCTCTATATTTTTAGGATCAAAATCTTGCCCAGGAAGGTCCGAAATCTACAAAATATAACAAAACTACCATTTTTTGTGACCATATTAAATCTTCTAGATAAATAAAATAAAAATATATTTTGAAGATAGAATATGATCAATTAACTTCAATATGCACAACAGATTATATGTAAATATTATGTTTTTGCATTCTGAATATATTGGGGGCCAAAATACCCCCTTATCATACCTTGTCCTTTGTTGTCGCCACTACTCTTCCTTAACCGCTTGTTGGATTGACATCAGTATGTTCCTACCAAACCAGGTCAATAGGAATGACCTTGACCTACTTTTCAGACTAATTTAATTGACACTCATGTTTTATTTTATGTGGCTAACAGCGCTACATCTTTGTCCCATGGACACATTTTACTAGTTATGTCTCCTCCACATTGTGGAGTCGAGACAAATTGTTTTTGTGCTGTCTGTCGTCTGTCTGGCTGCCTTCTGTATGTCACAAACTTTGTCTGGATTAGTTCTCATGAACCCCTAACCAGATTTCACTGAAACTTTGCAGCGATGATCAGTACCAAGCCTAGTTGTGCATATCATCGCCATGTTTCGGTTGAATGATTTTTGGCAGAGTTATGGCCCATTAAAGGTTTTAATAAGCAAACTTTGTCCCGACTAGTTCTCCTGAACTCCTGGCCGGATTTCAAAGAAACTTGGCAAGGATGATCAGTACCAATCCTAGTTGCGCATGTCATCGCCATGCTCCAGTTGAATGTTTTTTGGCAGAGTTATGGCCCTTTAAAGGTTTTAATACATAAACTTTGTCCGGACTAGTTCTCTTGAACCCCACTCCAGATTTCAACGAAAGTTTGCAGGAATGATCAATACCAAGCTTAGTTGTGCATGTCTTTTCCATGTTCCGATTGAATAATTTGTGGCAGAGTTATGTCCTTTAAAGATTTGAATACACAAACTTTTTCCGGTCTAGTTCTCCTGAACCTCTGGCCGGATTTCAACGACACTTGGCAAGGATGACCAGTACCAAGCCTAGTTGCGCATTTCATCGCCGCGTTCTGGTTGAATGATATTTGGCGGAGTTAAGGCCCTTTAAAGGTTTTAATACACAAACATTTTGTGGACTAGTTCACATGAACCCCTGGCTGGATTTCAAAGAAACTTGGCAGGGATGATCAGTACCTTGCCTAGTTGCGCATGTCATTGCTGTGTCCCGGTTGAATGATTCTTGGTCGAGTTGTGGCCCTTTAAAGGTTTTCATATACAAACTTTGTCCAGACTAGTTCTTCTGATCCCCAGGCTAGATTTCAGTGAAACTTTTTAGAGATGATCATTACCAAGCCTAGTTGCGCATTTCTTCGTATTGTTCTAGTTGAATGATTTTTGGCGGATTTATGGCCCTTTCCCCAGTGTTTTACTAAAAACCTCTAGTTTTACTACTGCTTTTATCTTTTCATGTTACATAAAAACAATTTTCCACAAATCCTTAATGTTATCCAAAAACATTCCCTATCCTCTTCCAAACATCTTAACAAGGTTGTGCCCTATCCACTATCAAACTTATCTTAACTGGGTTGTGCAATAGGGGGAGACATGTGTTTTTTTTTTAAAAAAACAACCTAGGTTTTTTCTGTGTAACGTAAGTTACAAATCAACTGTGTTGATTAAGAAATCTTTTTTTTTTTTTAAAACTATCGTAAGTGAAAAATACATGTCTATATTATTTTGTTTCTCTTATGTTGTGTGACCCCAACAAGAGAACAAAGTAAATATAATTTGAAGCATGTACATAAGAAAAAATAACAACACCAATTTTAGAACATGATTGTATCGAAATTAATTAAACAGAAAAACAGATACACAAACATTTCAAAATTGTACAAAACAATTGTTTCTTCTTCAAAATAATTGGTTAATACAAACAATGGAAGAAAAAGATAAACATAAAGACAAGGAATATGTTTTTTTTTTTAAAAACTCCGTTATAAATTATAAATCAATTTGCGATTTAATAAGCATATTATGTAATGTATGCTACAATGATACTAGTGAGGGTTTCATGTATACTAGATTACAGAAGATCGACAAACTGCATATTTACACATTTTCATTTCTTGACAAAAGGAACACAAAGTGTTCATATAAAAAATATCTGTGATACTCCCAAGTTATGGTAACATATGTCTCATTAAATCTAGAGAACGTTGTCTATGATACTCCCAAGTTATGGTAACGTATGTCTCATTAAAGCTAGGGAACGTAGTCTATGATACTCCCAAGTTATGGTAACGTATGTCTCATTAAAGCTAGGGAACGTAGTCTGTGATACTCCCAAGTTATGGTAACTTATGTCTCATTAAAGTTAGGGAATGTAGTCTGTGATACTCCCAAGTTATGGTAACGTATGTCTCATTAAAGCTAGGGAATGTAGTCTATGATACTCCCAAGTTATGGTAACGTATATCTCATTAAAGCTAGGGAATGTAGTCTGTGATACTCCCAAGTTATGGTAACGTATGTCTCATTAAAGCCAGGGAATGTAGTCTATGATACTCCCAAGTTATGGTAACGTATGTCTCATTAAAGCTAGGGAACGTAGTCTATGATACTCCCAAGTTATGGTAACGTGTGTCTCATTAAAGCTAGGTATGTAGTCTATGGTACTCCCAAGTTATGGTAACGTATGTCTCTTTAAAGCTAGGGAATGTAGTCTATGTAACTCCCAAGTTATGGTAACGTATGTTTCTCTCACTTTAGCGACATCTTTGAAGACACGATTGTCTTAACATATTCTAAGATACTTTTAAGTTAAACATGATATTCCAACTATTCCAAATTTTATAATAATTATCTTCAATATTTGATTTATAAGAAATATCTATATTATTTTCTTATCAAATGTCAAATTTATTAGTATAACTACGGCCATGACGATGTACGGTTTTATTGAGAAACAGCTTTAAACGCTGGACTATTTGATAACAAAATGTGTGTAGGTGATACTGGTAGTGTGATTTTAGCCAAAATGTCCTAAATGCCCAAAGTGTCCCCAAAAAACTATTTTTTTCTGAATATGAAATGTAGGGATCCAACTTGATCTGAACTTACGTGAGAAGTAAGTTCTCCTTTTATTAAAGTTAAGTTCAAACTAAATTTAAATTAAACTAGATCAAATTCGACAGTGCACCATCGCAAATCCCCATGCATTCTTCACAAATGCCAATAGGATAAACAAATACTTGATGCTGTATCCAAATTGGGTCCAGAGACAAAAATAATGTTGCTTTTCCACCCACCTGGTTATCATATTTGGAATTGGATCAATATGCTATTGCACTGTTTTACTTTTAAGTGTTTTTAGTTCTACTGGCCGAAGGTTAGTACGGCTTATGCCATGGTCTATTGTCCGTGTTGTCCGTTAACTTTTTGATGTCGATGCTCTAGCACTTTCACTTTACATCCGATCTTTACCAAACATGACCAGAGTCTTAGTATCAATTGTAGCTTGGTTTAAAAACCACCAATATCAGATAATAAACGCCAGAGTTATGACCTTTGATTTAATGAAAATTGCTATATTTTGCCTTGTCAACAATCTAGAACCTTCATTTTGCATTCGGTTTAATGTTTTGCATTTACCATAAGCTTATGGTCCTCTACTAAGTTTGTTCAAATGGTGACTATGGATGGGGTCCTGGGGTC
Organism: Cyrtodaria siliqua; assembly: GCA_037043455.1. Taxonomy (NCBI): domain Eukaryota; kingdom Metazoa; phylum Mollusca; class Bivalvia; order Adapedonta; family Hiatellidae; genus Cyrtodaria; species Cyrtodaria siliqua. The sequence goes on from JAWPHD010001682.1 coordinate 162,635, forward strand.
ACATGTTTTACATATATAGGAAAAAAAAGAGAAAAATCTTCTCCAATACCACAAGGCATAGAGTACCCATATATTGTATGTTACATCAGCTTATGGTCCACTACCAAGTTCGTTCAAATGGTGACCCTCTGGTCAAATCTGGCCCCACCATGGTGGCCACAGTTTTAGGAAAACCTTCCAAAAAATCTTCTTCTCTGAAACTACGAGTACAAGAGCCATAAGTTTGATATTTTGAATTTACCATTTTATTTACCCTTTACCAAGTTTGCTCAAATGGTGACCCTGAGTCAAATTTGGCCCCACACCAGGGGTCACATGTTTTACATAGATTTGCATGTTACATGAGCTTATGGTCCGCTACAATTTTTTTCAAATGATGACCTTGGGGTCCAATCTGGCCCCACCCTGGGGGAATCACAATTTTATTTATATAGGAGAATCTTCAGGTCCACTTACATGTTTGTTTAAATAGTGACCCTGGGGTCAAATTTTGCTCTGCCCTTGGATAACATGGTTTAAGTAGACTTCTACAATTTGCATGTTACATCAGCTTATGGTCCGCTACACATTTTTTCAAATGGTGACCTTGGGGTCCAATCTGGCCCCACCCTGGGCGATCACTATTTTACTTATTTATATAGGAGAATCTTTAAAAAAAATCTTCTCTAAAACTACAAGAGCCAGAGATTTAATATTATGCATTTACCATAAGGTCCACTTCCACGTTTGTTTAAATGGTGACCCTGGGGTCAAATTTTGCCCTGCCCTTGGGTCACATGGTTTACGTATAGACTTATACAGAGAAAAACTAAAAAAAGTCTCTTCTCTGAAACCACAAGGCATAGAGCTCTCATATATTGCAAGCAGCATAGGCTTATGGTCCTTTTCCAAGGTTTTAGCTCATTTGAGCTGAAACTCAAAGGTGAGCTAATGGGATCACTCTTAATCGTCCGTCATTAACTTTGGCTTCAAACAACTTCTGCTCAGAAACCACTTGGCCAATATTGACCAAATTTCACATGGATGATACTTAGGTCAATGTCTTTCAAAGTTACACCAATTAGGTGAATGCGACTTCCAAGATGGCAACCATTACCATATATGCTAAAAAATCTTCTTAAGAACCACTGAACAGATTTTGAGATTTTTTCTTTATTAATGAATGCCAACCCTAGACTATAAAAGTTATACAAATGAAGTCCCTAGCCTAAGATTAATGGAGGGAAAAACTTTTTAAAAAATCTTCTGAAACTACCAGAGCCAGAAGTTTGATATTTTGCCTTACTATAAGCTTATGGTCCTCTACCAAGTTTGTTCAAATAATGACCCTGGGTCAAATTTGTATTTGAGGTCACTAGGGGTTAAGGTCAAGGTCACTGTTACTCAAAATAGAAAAATGGTTTCTGGACAATAACATCAGTTAGGAATGAGATATTGAAACAAAACTTGCTGTAGGTAGCTTATATGGAAAGGAAGCTTGGTATTGCATTTGAGGTCAATAGGATCAAGGTCACTGTTACTGAAAATAGAAAAATGTTTTCCAGACAATACCTTCAGTTAGAAATGAGATATTGGAATAAACCTTGCTGTGTCGGTAGCTTATATGGAAAGTTGAGGTCATTGGGCTGTTACTAAAAATAGTTTCCGTACAAGAACTTTAGTTTAATAGGAATGACATATTGCAACGAAACTTGATGTTTAGGTAGCTTAAATATGGAAAAGAAGTTGTGATTTCATTTGAGGTCATTGGGAGTTTATTTTTTTTAGGTCAAGGTTGCTGTTACTAAAAATGGTTTCCAGCCATTGTTTTTAATTAGGAATGACATATTGCAACGGAACTTGCGCTGTGTAGGTAGATTATATGGAAAGGAAGCTTGAGATTGCATTCAAGGTCATTGGGATCCTGGGCTCAATGTCACTCTTACTAAAAATAGAAGGAAAAAGTTTTTTGGTCAATAACTTTAGTTAGGAATGAGATATTAGAATAAAACTTGGTGTGTATTTAGCTTATGTGGTAAGAAAGCTTGGGTTTGCATTTGGGGTCAAGGGCAAAGACGATGACGAAGCAAATGAATTATTATATCAGTCCCGTCGCTTAGCAATGGTTGATTTTCACTGCATACGTCTTTTTGGCATTGAAAGTTGTCGATTTGAAGTTAGCTTTTCTCATCAGAATCAAGCATACAAAGTCAAAAACATGCATAAATCTCAAGATAAATGTTTCAATTTACTTGTTGCGAAGAAATAAATTCAAAATCGATTGAATATTGTGTTATACATGTGCGCGTCTTACCTGCGACCCACATTTGCACAAATGTCCGCCATTTACACACACAAATGTCCGCCATTTACATTCAGTATTATTATCATGTTGTTTTTTTGACAGCATATTTCCCCTAGCCATAACCTTGATTCTTACAAATATTATGTTTGTTTGAAATTTCTAAGGCTAAATATTATTTTAAAACTAAGTTAGATGATGGATGTTCTACAATTTGGAAGATTACAATGGATGAAAATATACTAATTTTGGAAGAGTTTTGTCCCGTCACGTGATACCTCTATTTTTTAACTTCCAATCAAAATTGAGGGCACTAGTGAGAAGCAGACCGACCTATTGTGAATATCGCGTGTTGTTTACATAAGCTACTGTACACCGCAATGCACTCAACAGCTACACATAAGACGATTTCGGGTAGGAATTTGAGTTCCTGCAATCCGTAATATTTTATGATGACAGAGTACCTGTATCTGCAGCTCTCTATGTGTACCAAATAAACACAACAAACAATGGACTTGTTTTATGCAACTTTAATGACAGTGATGTTATATATAATTTGAAACACAATGTTATTGAGATCTTACAAAAAAATACAACAAAAAATATCCGACCTACCGACCCCCGTTTTTTGGGCTTGTAACAGGAAACATCACTATTTTTAGCTCGACTGATCAGAGATCAGCAGAGCTTATGCCGTGGTGCGGCATCCGTCGTCCGTCCGTCTGTCCGTAAACTTTTATTTGTAGCGACAACTCCTCTGAAACTACTGGATGGATATTCATGAAACTTTACAGAAATGTTGCCCATAAAGTCTAGTTGATCCTAGCACAAATTCATGTTGATGTGAAATCCAAAAATGGCCGCCAAAGCTAAAAATAGAGTTTTAAAATACAAGTTTGTAGCGACTACTTCTTGAAAACTATAAGTGATATTGATATGGGACTTTTTCTGAAATGATCAGCATGACGTGACGTTGATCCTTGTCAAAAAGCGTTTTGATTCAACGTTAAACATGGCTGCCAGCAGCCATCTTTGTTTACATAGAGTTATATAGTAAAAACTTGTAGCGACTACTCCTCTGAAACTACTTGGCGGATTGTCATGAAACTTTACAGGAATGTTGCTCTTGATGTCTAATTGATCCTAGCAAAATTTCAGATCTGCCAGAAATTCAAGATGGCCGTCACAGCTAAAAATAGATTTTTAAAAAATAAGTTTGTAGCGACTACTTCTTGAAAACTATAAGTGATATTGATACGGGACTTTTTCTAAAATGATCAGCATGACATGATGTTGATCCTTGACGTTAAACATGGCTGCCAGTGGCCATCTTTGGTTACATAGAGTTATATAGTAAAAACTTGTAGCGACTTCTCCTCTGAAACTACTTGACGGATGTTCATGAAACTTCACAGGAATGTTGCTCGTGATGTCTAGTTGATCCTAGAAAAATTTCAGGTCGGCCAGAAATTCAAGATGGCCGCCACAGCTAAAAATAGATTTAAAATAAATAAGTTTGTAGTGACTACTTCTTCAAAACTATAAGAGATATTGATATCGGACTTTTTCTAAAATGATCAGTATGACATGATGTTGGTCCTTGTCGAAAATCGTTTTGATTGACGTTAAACATGACTGCCAGTGGCCATCTTTGTTTACATAGAGTTATATAATGAAAACTTGTAGCGACTACTCCTCTGAAACTACTTGACGGATTTTCATGAAACTTCACAGGAATGTTGCTCTTAATGTCTAATTGATCCTAGCAAAATTTCGGCCGGAAATTCAAGATGGCCACCACGGTTAAAAATAGATTTTCAAAAAACAAGTCTGTAGCGACTACTTCCTGAAATCAAAATCAATCAGTAGAGCTTCAAGGTCATTGACCTCTTGTTTTTTTAGGCCTAACTAGAAATAGAAAAAAATGGTTTCCGGTTAATAACGTTAATTAGGAATGAGAACGGAAGCTTCAGATTGCATTTGAGGTCACTGGGCGTCACTGTTATTAAAAATAGAAGTATGGTTGAAAAATATTTTCTAACACACATAATCCAGTATGCTTCCTCCTGTGTATGAATGTTGTTGTAAAAGTGCTGTAAATTTCATCATTACAGGGAAAGATGTGAAAGCTAAAGGTCTGGCAGCCCCAAGTAACCTGTCAATGAATCAAACCCTGGAGGGTCACAGTGGTATGTATCTCAGCTAATTATGTCTCTCCCACATGAAGTGGTAGAGGAGGCATTTTGTTTTTGGCCTTTCCATCCAACCGTCAGTCATGCTTCAGTCTGTGCGCCCATCAGTCACAAATTTTGTCTGCATTACTCCACCAAAACAGCAGGGCTGTACAAATCCTATAGCCCGATGCCAGGGACTAGTCCAAAACCAAAGTCGGGCGTGTCACTTTTTCAAAGAGTTCAGTCCCGGACTAGTCCAATTTTAAAAAAGGAGAAAGTCAGGCGTGTCACTGTTTGAAAGATTTCAGTCCCAGATTTGTCCAATTAACAATGTCGGCTACCTGTCATAAAACAACCCCAGCGCACTTCTCAACGTAATCCTTTAATTGCACTCGCTTATGTAATGCAATTAGCATCCATAGCGGCGATCAGCGATTACCCCGGGCAGTTTTATCAACAATCAACCATGCCAGAAGTCCCGCCTCCAAATTACTTTAATTGACAGTCGGCATTGTCGACATTATCCAATCAATTGACCCGATCTATTTTAATCCAGACCCGCTAGCCAATGAAACGACTACTACAGGTAAATCACATGTTCGTCACATGGTGAGCTGAAAATGGTGATACACTGAAATAATAACACTAACACATTGATTAATTAGCAATCAGGCCGATTTGTCGGCAATCTTTCGATGAGTAAAGAAACTAAGGACGTTTGATAATGGAAGAATGTTTGATATGAAATGGTTGGTGTGATTTTTTATTGTTTCTCAGTGTATTGAATTTGTTGAGCGTAATTGTAACAGACATGAAAGGTGGGCGGGGTAACGGTTTGTGCATAGTTAGTGTACTAATTACGTTCGACGAACTGAGTTGTGAAAAAAATGAAATAAAAACAAAACGAACTGATATCAAAATGAGTTTGTTGAACTTTTTCAGTGTTAAAAATAAGAAAAATATGAAAGCAAAAGTGAAAGTAAAAATAAAAAGAGGAAAAATGTAGAATGTCAAAATCATCTGGTGTAGTGGACAAAAACATTAAAATAAAATGTTTATATTGATTCACATGTTATTTATTTTTGGCATTAGGTAAAATGGTAATAAAGTTAAGAATCTCATCTGTAGCCCTTTACCTATATAAAGTTATGACTTTTTTTTCTCTCCATTAAATGATTATCTGAACTGTATAATGAAACTCAATATCTATATTGAAGTTTAAAAATGCAGATGTGATTCTTACTGTTGCTACTGTTGCACCCAATGGCAGTCTACAATCTATACCACTGCAACATACATTAATTGTCTGAAGAATAAATAAGGATGGTTTCCTTTACTGTGTACAATGAATTGTAATGAGTATGCAAGACGCAGTTTTAACATATTGAGAAATCGAAAGAATTCAGGACTTGTGTCCATTTTTTGGGACTAGTCACTTTTGACAGGGTGACTAGTCCCGGACTAGTGGCTAAAAAAAATATCTGTACAGCCCTGAACAGCTAAATGGATTTGGACAAGTTTGTATGAAGCATCAGTATTATGTCTTGTTGTCCATGTTCGATTTTGAGGTCAGTAGGTCAAGGTCACCATGACGCCATAATGAAAAGCTTTGTCAAATCTTGTCTACGCTACTCCTAAATGGCTATTGTAAAAACTTTGTACAAAGCATCAGTATGATGTCTAGTTCTGCATCTAATTTTGAGGTAATTGACGCGTTGGAAAACCTTGCCAAAACCTGTCTGCACTATACCTCCTAAAGGCTTCTTTGATTTTGACAAAACTTTGTACGAAGCGTCAGTATGATCAAGTACAGTAGGTCAATAATGAAAAACTGTCCACACTGTAACTCCACTTCCCCAAATATCATCAACATTTCATATGTTGACTGCCTGTGGTGGGAAGACGATCCCTATTGATTTTGAGATCAGACGGGTCAAATGTCAAGGTCACTGTGACCAGATAATGAAAAACCTTGTCAAATCTTGTCTGAGCTACTTTTCCAAAATGGTAAGTTGAATTTTGACAAAACTTCGTATGAAGCATCAGTATGATTTATTTATGCATATCTGAATTTTGGCCAGTAGGTCAGAAGTCAGTGTCACCTTGACACCATGTCCACACTGTAAGTCCACTTTCTCTAAAGCAAATCTCATGAAACTTCATGGGTGGACACCTGTGGCTTTGACTCCTATTGATCATGAGGTTACAGGGTCAGATGTCAAGGTCCTTGACTTGATAATGGAACATCATTTTTGCACTGTAACTCCTCTTACCCTGAAGCAAATCTCATGAAACGTCATGGGTGGATGGCATGAGTGAAGATGAAACGTTTTGATTTTGAGGTCAGTATGTCAGATGCCAAGGTCACCATGATCCGATCACTTCTCCGGAAATAAAACTTACGGGTTGACTGCTTGTTTTGATATTGATTTTAAATACAGTAGGTCAAAGGTCAGGTTTACTGTGACCTGATTATAAAAAACCTTGACCACTCTGTAACTCTTCTCTCCCCAAAGCTTATCTGATAAAACTTCATGGTTTTACTGCCTGTGGTGAGATGATGATCGCTATTGATTTGAGATCAGTGGGTTAAAAGTCAAGGTCATCGAGACAGGAAAATAAAAAAATAGCAAACTTCATGGGTGGACTGCCTTGTGGTGGTGGGTGAGGGTATGAGGAGGAGGAAAAACAAACAACTCTAGTCAACGTGAAATTATATAAATTAAGAAGCATAATTCTAATTTATTCAATTATAAAAGGATATTCTCTCTTTGTCAAAGAAAAATGCGAGACTGAGATTATAAGAATCTTTCATGGGTATCCGGTGAAGATTGGAAATTCCAACATGAGGTATAATTGTTTTTATCAAAACCGTGGTTCCGATTAAAACAGTAACTGTTGTACCGAGGGTTGGAATTTCCCTATCTGAAACGCATACCCATGATTGGTTCTTTTTCTTGCATACCATTTACATTCTGTGCATTGATTTTTCCAGCTACTAATGCATGTTTATTTACACAATGATGTCAAACAACTGTCATTGTTGATACCAGCGCACGACTTTTATCTTCCCCCATGTGTAAGATCAGGCTTTCCATCACCCATGTAAAAAGCAGATAATCTTATCTGGTATGCAAGAAAATGCTTTTTTTGCATCATCTAAGGTGTCAACAATGACTTTTATATCTCTACTAGCTAAAAGCCAGACAAGCTTATGTGGTGGCACATTGTCCGTGCTCTTCTATAAATTGATAAATATAAATTTAAATAACGGTAACTCTGCTACGATTTATGTGCTTAGTCTAGATCATCTGCAACACTTGCTTGTTTTCAAGACAAATGTTAGTATTTACAATCAAGCGTTCAAGATGATCAAGACTAGCTCTGATAAACAATCTAGAATATAATAATACTCATGAATTTTAAAAGTTTAGAGTATGTGTTGTAAGTTGATGAGTAACATCAATGATACTCACAATTTTTAAACAACTGATTGGTTTTGTCTTGCCTTTTCCGGCAGCAGGGGCGAAGGTGTCAACATTCAAGTTTTGTTTTTAGGTCATTTTCTCACAAACTGTATGCACTAGTTGTATCTTTCTTAACTTTGCTTATAGTTGTATCTTGGGTGGTACATCGCAAGCTGACAAAGCAAATGTGGAAGTGACCTTGACCCTCCAAGCAAAGGGCAAATAACTTAATAATTTTTATGCCCCCGAAAAAATTTCGGGGGCATATATATAGTAATCACACCGTCCGTCTGTCCGAATTCTGTCTGTCCGTCATTCCGCAGTTTGTGTCCGGACCGTAATTTCACAACCCCTGCAGGGATTTTTAAATAACTTGGCACAAGTGATCACCATAAGACGATGTGTCGTGCTCAAAACCCAGGTCCGTACCTCAAAGGTCAAGGTCACACTTGAAGTTCATAGGTCAAAAACAGGTACGCAATTTCGTGTCCGGACCGTAACGTCACAACCCCTGCAGGGATTTTTAAATAACTTGGCACAAGTGATCACCATAACAAGACGATGTGTCACGCGTAAAATCCAGGTCTGTACCTCAAAGGTCAAGGTCACGCTTGAATTTCAAAGGTCAAAAACAGGTACGCAATTTCGTGTCCGGACCGTAACGTCACAACCCCTGCAGGGATTTTTAAATAACTTGGCACAAGTGATCACCATAACAAGACCATGTGTAACGCGCAAAACCCAGGTCTGTACCTCAAAGGTCAAGGTCACGCTTGAAGTTCATAGGTCAAAAACAGGTACGCAATTTCGTGTCCGGAACGTAACGTCACAACCCCTGCAGGGATTTTTAAATAACTTGGCACAAGTGATCACCATAACAAGACGATGTGTAGCGCGCATAACCAAGTCTTCAAGGTCAAGGTCACACTTGGAGGTCAAAAGTCAAATTGTGTCCGGTCAGTAACTGTGGCATTCGTGGACGGATTTTCAAATAACTTGGCACAAGTGCTCACCACAACAAGACGATGTGTTAAGCACAAAATCCAGGTCTGTGGCCCCAAGGTCAAGGTCACATTTAGAGGTCAAAGGTCAAATCGTGTCCGGTCAATAACTTTTGCATGCCTGGACGGATTTTCAAGTAACTTGGCAAAAGTGCTCACCACAACCAAACGAGGTGTCGTGCACAAAATCCAGGTCCATGGCTCAAAGATCAAGTCCATACTTAGAGGTCAAAGGACACTTTGTGGGGCATTTATCACTGACAGTGATATTTCTTGTTACATTCAACTTTTGCATTTACGTCACTTTTTCACAAACTGTATTCATTAGACCTTTCAAACTTTGCTTATAGTTGTATCTTGGGTGGTACATTATAACGTGACAAAGAAAATGTGGAAGTAACCTTGACCCTCCAAGCAAAGGGCAGATAACTTAGTAATCTTTACCTTCAACTTTTGCGTTGAGGTCAATTTCTCTTAAACTTTATGCATTAGACCTTTCAAACTTTGCTTATAGTTGTTTCTTTAGCAGTACATCACAATGTGTCAAAAAGCAAATGTGGATGTGACATTCACCATCCATGCAAAGGGCAGATAACTTTAATTGTTACATTTACATCACTTTCTCATGAACTATAATTATGCACTAGAAGCTTTAAACCTAATTTATAGCTTAATCTTTGGAAGCATGGATTTCATTTTTGACCTTGACCTACTTTTTGGAGCTGATGATTTTTTATTTATTTATTATCATTTTTTATTTTTTTATTATTTTTTATTATTATTATTTTTTTTTTTTTTAGAATGGCATTTTGTTTTTGAACAAATGCACCTAAATGTCATCACAGCAAACTGTAAACTCCATTGTTTTTTTGTTATTAGAATTTTACAAACTTTCAATTAAGCATCATTTATCTTTTATTTTTAAGAACCGCCCACGATGGGTGAGATATGTGAATCCGCGGATTTTTTGTTATAAAAAAAGCATGAGTAAATGCTTAACTGCAGCTCTGGTGAGAGTGGAGTGGAAAGGCAATCCGAAAGAAGGACTCCAAACAAATATTTATGGATTTGTCGTAATGATGGGAAACCCTTTCCTACTTCGAAATGTCATTCCTGTTACCAGTTATAAAACTGAAAAAAACAACAAGATAATGAATTTATTCATCTGACTTTTCATGAAAAATAAACAATGTTGTTTTAGTAAATGTTTTGTGAAAAAATGTTTTGTTTACCCCAATTGATAGAGTATTGTACTGCCGATTTTGTAAATGGTAAAAATGATATTCGTCCAGGGCTTCTAAAATTTTAAAATGCAAATCGGTCCAGGTTTTTTACTGCCGTAAGAATCGCACTTATTTTGAAAAAATCACTTAAATCGCCGTACCCCACCCACCATGTCAGCTGCACCATGCATTTTTTCCGTTTAGTCATTTATATGGAGAACTATTTAAAATGTATGTTTGTATGGAAACTTACTTTTATAACTTACTTTATCACAATTTGTACATTTTAATGACTGACATCATGTCTTCGCTTTACTGAATGAATAATTTTCACTCAATATTAAAATTGTTGATCATTTGAGGAATTGAACAGGAAGTGTCTAATAAACCGGAAGTCGTTATTGTAAAAAAAAGAATCAAACAAACAAGTAAAACCGCTCGGTATTATTTTTTTTTTAATGACGCAAACAAATTTCAGTCCAAGCTTTGGCCACTTCAAAAACAAACCGACACAAGCAAACAGGCTAACACCTTCTGACCAACGGTAGACTATATCAAAGAAATTACAGACGGTAACACTCACTTTAGTGAACCGACAGAACGCGTGATATACTTTCTTTGATCACACATCAAAGGCATGCTACCTAGCTATAGACTCTTCCAGAAAACTCCCAACTATCGATAATGGTTTTGTCCAAATTGACCTACTTTCGCCTAGCGAGTGACAAACAATCGTGTTATGGATCAAAGAATATTGCCGCAAGGCATAGTTTAAGATATTAGAAGGAGGGTGAAGGGCAATTGTAGATTTTTTAACGACCGATAGATAAAATATCTGGACCGATTTAAACAGAGATTTTGAAAAGAAAAACGGTCTGGAGAAACAGATTTCGGTCTGGGAACCGATAAACCGGCGATTTTAGAAGCCCTGTATTCGTCAATTGGAATTTATTAAAGATAATAGGTATTAAATCTTAAAAGAATTTGTTATGGTTAGAATTTGTTATTGTTATGGATATATCTCTATCCAAAATGAATTATTAAGCTGTCCTTAATTTCTATAAAAAATCAGATACATCTTGGTAACAGGAATGACAAGGCAGCAGGAATGACATAATGAAATCACTCTTCAGTAAAATAATCATACTTTCCAAACTATTAATTATTTTAATGTAATACATGGTAAATAGTGTATACTGATGTATCTTTGTGTTAAATTACTTTTTAGATTGCTCCTTTATATCTGAATAAAAGTTTAAAAAAACACACAACTATTTTCTGGTAACATGAATGACAAAGTAACAGGAACATAATGGAATCACTTTTTCAATTAAGTAAGCATATTACTTGAATAGTTAAGTGTATAATATGGTAAATATTGTATAATGCTGTACGTATTTAGATTAAATGATTCTTAAGATTTACTCCTTTATGTCTGAATAAGAGTTAACAATGTGTATTTATGGTAACAGGAATGACAAGGTAACAGGTACAAATGTATGCTTTGTTTATATGGTGTTTACTTCATTTTCAACACATGACAAATACTAATTACCAAATTTACCCATGAATAATTAGTTTTAAGATTAATTTTGTTGATTTGAATCATTGAGATTTGTATTGTTAACAGAGTAACTTTGATTAAAAACATTAGATAAATGAATGCAATTACTACAGCTGGGTTTTTAAATCGGTGTCATTCCTGTTAATGTGTATGTCAGTCCTGTTACCATCATGTAAACAGCAACAATGTTTTCATTAAGAAAATTAAACTTTTTTTTTTTTATAGGTTTCTCAATATTGGGATTTGCTCAATAAGTTTAGGTATGAAAAAATTCAATTTATTTCTACTAGGTGATATTATGTGTATTTGCTGGGCATTTGTTGGGGAGAAGCAGCCTCGAGTTGCATTTGCTGACAATAAAGGAAAGGTTTCAGTCTGGGTGAAGAAAAAATTTGGTAGGACAGAAAGTTTACAATCGTTGAGAGTTATTCAATTGCATGTTGTTTTATTTCTTATTCTATTAAGAAGTGCTTTTGTTATTTAGTTATACCTCAAGAAAAGCAAGTTTTGTTCAGATGATATCCTTGGGGTCAAAAAATGGCCTTGCCTCAGGGGTCCAGAGTTTGTATTTAATGATTTTACATGTTTTACTTTGACTCATAAACAATTTTATAATGAAAATCTTTAAAAATCTTCTTTCCTTGAACCACAAGGCCTAGTGCTCTCATATATCGCATGTGGTCTTCTACCAAGTGTGTTTAAATATTTTTGCTTGAAGCATACCGGTTCCCCCTACAGAAAAGTATGTTTTTTGCCCAAATTTTTTACTAAAAATTCCCCTATGAAAGAAAATTATATTGTCATGAAGATGCAAAAGATATTATCGCTAAAAATGTTGATAATCAACAATTAGAACTACTTTCAGTTGCTACTAGATTAGAACTACTTTCAGACATTGCTTTTTCTCGTTAATTTTATGCGTAAGTACTTGAAGCGACCAACTTTCCTTACTTAAATTGGGTGAAACTAACACAGGTACTATTAATATATATATATTTAATAACCAGGTTTTCCTTTGTGACGAAACTTGCTGTGTAGGTAGCTTAAATGGAAAGAAAGCTTGGAATTGGATTTGAATTTAGTGGGATCAGCATCACTGCTACTAAAAGTAGAAAATGGTTTCCACTCAATGACTTTGTTAGGAATGACATATTGCAACGGAACTTGCTGTGTAGGTAGTTCTATGGTAAGAAAGTTTGGGATTTCATTTGAAGTCACTGGGGGTCAAGGTCAAGATTGCTATTACTAAAATAGCAGATTTCCACTCGATAACTTTTATAAGGAATGAAATGAAATATTGCAACGAAACTTGCTGTGTTGGTAGCTTATACGGAAAGAAGTTTTTGGTATGATGCGGCTAGGGGACTCGAACCCATGACCTTTATGAAAAATATAACAATAAGACATGCTATGAAATAATTAATGTCAGATAATTAATAATTAGCATCACTGTATTATTATTTCTAAAGACATAAAGAAAAAATTATACTGGTATATATAAATAAAAATCATTGGAGAGAACATATAAAACGGAATATAAAACTTACCTCCCTTTGGGAAATATTACCTTCTTTTAGGTATTTTATAATTTCTTTAGGGTATTTGACCATTTGATGCCCATTCCCCCAGGCCCCATGGGTGATGTAGGAGCGAACAAATCTATATTCCATTTGAGACATAATTACAGAAAGGAAAAAGCCCATATTACAGCACCCACTGGCAGACATCCGAGTTTGAAATAAAATCATTTCATATATTGTTTATCTTTCATAGACGAGTTTATGTATCAAGAATATGATACATATATAGATCATTATATATATGTTAATTTAACAAATAATTGCATGAAATATTGTATGTTATTATTAAACTGATTGTCAAAACAACTGCTGAGTCGGATCATTTTTTGTAGGGCCACTTTAGATCCCTTTGGAGGGATAGGCAGAGGGGTAGAATCCCCCCAAATTCATGTTCATTTTATCATTTTTAGCTCTACTGGCCGAAGGCCAGCAGAGCTTATGGGATGCCGAGTTGTCCGTCGTCCGTCCGTCGTCCGTCGTCCGGCGTCGGCGTTAACTTTTGTCTCGTTAAGACAATAGGGCCTTCATTTTTCATCCGACCTTTACCATACTTTAACATGTTGTTAATATCAATGAAAGCTCGGATGAGTTCGAAAACCAGCCAGATCGGACAAGTAACAGCGGAGTTATGGCCCTTGATTTAGTTAAAAATGCTATACTGCTGTATTTTGCCTCGTTAAGACTATAGGGCCTTCATTTTTCATCCTATCTTTATCAAGCTTTACCACATTGTTAATATCAATGAAAGCACGGACAAGTTCGAAAACCAGCCAGATCGGACCAGTAACAGCGGAGTTATGGTCCTTGATTTAGTTAAAAATGCTATATTTTGCCTCGTTAAGACGATAGGGCCTTTATTTTTCATCCTATCATTACTAAACTTTACCACATTGTTAATATCAATGAAAGCTCGGACAAGTTCGAAAACCAGCCATATAGGACCAGTAACGGCGGAGTTATGGCCCTTGATTAGTTAAAAATGCTATATTTTGCCTCGTTAAGACGATAGGGGCTTCATTGTTCATCCGATCTTTACCAAACTTTATCAGATTGTTAATATCAATGAAAGCTCGGACAAGTTCGAAAACCAGCAATATCGGATTAGTAAAAGTGGAGTTATGGCCCTTGATTTAGTTAAAAATGCCATATTTTGCCTCGTTAAGACGATAGGGGCTTCATTGTTCATCCGATCTTTACTAAACTTTATCAGGTTGTTAATGTCGTTAAAAGCTCGAACAAGTTCGAAAACCAGCCATATTGGACCAGTCACAGCGGAGTTATGGCCCTTGATTTAGTTCAAAATGCTATATTTTGCCTCGTTAAGACGATAGGGGCATTATTGTTCATCTGATCTTTACCAAACTTTATAAGATTGTTAATATCAATGAAAGCTTCGACAAGTTCGAAAACCAGCAATATCGGATTAGTAAAAGTGGAGTTATGGCCCTTGATTTAGTTAAAAATGCCATATTTTGCCTCGTTAAGACGATAGGGGCTTCATTGTTCATCCGATCTTTACTAAACTTTATCAGGTTGTTAATGTCGTTAAAAGCTCGAACAAGTTCGAAAACCATTCATATCGGACCAGTAACAGCAGAGTTATGGCCCTTGATTTAGTTCAAAATGATATATTTTGCCTCGTTAAGATTTTACATCCGATCTTTACCAAACTTTATCAGATTGTTAATGTCTATGAAAGCTTGGTCAAGTTCGAAAATCAACCAGATCGAACCAGTAACAGTGGAGTTATGGCCCTTGATTTTGTTAAAAATGCTATAATTTGCATCGTCATACGATAGGCCCTTCATTTTGCATCTGATCTTTGCCAAACTTTAACTGATTTTATGACTTTCTTTTTTTATATATTTTTTTTATTTTTTTATTTTTTATTTTTTTTTTAAATATTGTTGTTTTAAATTATTTTATTTTTTTTGAATATTTCTTTTATTAATTATTTTTTTGAATATTTTTTTTTTAATTTTTTTTATTTTATTTTTTTTTGAATATTTTTTGAATATTTTTTTTAAATTTCTTTTTTTTTTAAATTATTATTTTTTTCATTTTTTTTTTTTTTTAAATTATTATTATTATTATTATTATTATTTTTTTTAACTCTATGTTGGACCAGTCGGACCAGTAACAGAGGAGTTATGGCTCTTGATTTAGTTAAAAATGCTATATTTTGCCTCGTTAATATGATAGGGCCTTCATTTTCATCTGATCTTTACCAAACTTTACCAGATTCTTAAGTTATGGCCCTTGCTTTAGTTAAAAAGCAGTTTTTTAATGGCAGTCACTCGCTTCATTGATGTTATAAGAGCCGTGTTAGCCAGTAGAGCGTCCACAGGCCCTCTTGGGCCTCTTGTTTGTTCATGTTCTTTAAAGGTCTTCATCATGATCCCTGCATTGTTTCAGGTGCCATCTCGCTCACATCAAAAGAGCAGTGGCAGAAAAACAATAAAGGTGGCTCCAGCGTAAATGGAGTTTCTACGATAGAATTTGCAGCAACTCTGCAGTTCAGGATGAGAAGGTTCTAGGCCCATTTTCCATATTTTATCTCGATGTAGATGGAGGATAAGCCTGGCATGTTCATGCCTGTTAGGCGCCATATAACCTTTCATGTGTTGGTGCGCCTTAAAACCCAATTCTATTCAATTCATTTTTTGTTAAATTACTAAAGTACAATTGCCCCACATTCCGATCTAGCTACGAAAAAACACCAGTCAGTTTCTTGTTAGTACAGCGCTTTTGACCTCAAGTTGCTTTTCAGTTGATTGATTTATTCTACTTTCCTGTATGTTTTTAGCTCAACTTTTCGAAGGAAAGCTAATCTACTTGCCCCGGCATTGGCGTTACCGTTAGCATTAGAACATTTTTTTCGGTAAGCTCATCTCACAAACCACCTACCAGAAGTCCATAGAACTTCACAGATTTATTTCATATAAATAGATAATATTGCATGCAAGTCACATAACTCTGCAACCTATTTTGACAAAGTTATGCCCTTTTTGTACTTTTTCAATTTTGGGGTTAGCATTATACAACAAGCTCATATCTCACAAACTGCCTGCCAGAACTCAGTTAAACTTTACACATGTGTTCAGTATAAGTAGATAACATGTCACGCGCAAATTACATAACTTGGCAACCTATTTTAACAAAGTTATACTCCTTTTTGTACTTTGTCAATTTTGGGGTTAACATTTTATGGTAAGCTCATATCTCACAAACCACCTGCCAGAACTCAGTAAAAACTTTGCACATTTGTTCAATATAAGTAGATAACTCTGCAACCTATTTTGACAAAGTTATGCCCCTTTTTGTACTTTATCAATTTCTTTGTTAACCTTTTTCAGTAAGCTCATATCTCAGAAACCACCTACAGCTTCACACATGTATTTGTTAATATAAAGATCTTGAACCATCTGTACTACATGTATCAGAAAAGAAGTTCAGAGCATCTGTGTTCCATGAACACATGTTTTGGTTGTTTGTTGACAATGACACATATCTTTACAAGATTTGTCATCATTCTAGGGGCTGTTCAGGTAGTGACGTGGAATGGTCAATATCAAAAACTGACCACTAGCGACCAGTATGGCCTGATTATAGTGTGGATGCTATACAAGGGTAGGAATATTTTACTTTTTTCATGTATGTATGTCAATAAGGCCTAATACATTGTGTGTATAGGGCTATAATAAAAAGTATTTCATTTGCTTTCTGCTAATGTTACATCATATTACAAACAATGGCAAAATGTTTGAATTATAAGTGGAATTTATAATTTACAAACGTATACTAAACACACTTTTAATTTTTGATAATAGGTAGATACTGGATACCATTGTCCCTAATCAAGTGTTTTAGGCCTTATTGAAATGACTAAACAGCACCATATTGAACAGTATGCATCCAGCAGACTCATTTCACCCTGACTAACATAGAATGCGTAATGTACGGTCTAACGTTGAATTTTGGTTTTTCTAACATTTCATTTCCGGTATTTCCTGTTGAAATTGAGTGGGCCAAGGTGGTTGAGGTAAGAAAATTATTTTATTTGTAGAAATATGTCCATGTTTTTAAGATAAGGTATAGTATGTACGTGTAGGAAAGAATGAAGTTTTACCATTCTCATATAATTTAAACAGAGCATCCTTATTTTTAGCTCTACTGATCAGAGAGATCAGTAGAGCGGCCATCTTTGTTTACATAGAGTTATATAGTAAAAACTTGTAGCGACTACTCCTCTGAAACTACTTGGCGGATTGTCATGAAACTTTACAGGAATGTTGCTCTTGATGTCTAATTGATCCTAGAAAAATTTCAGGTCGGCCGGAAATTCAAGATGGCCGTCACAGCTAAAAATAGATTTTTAAAAAATAAGTTTGTAGCGACTACTTCTTGAAAACTATAAGTGATATTGATATGGGACTTTTTCTAAAATGATCAGCATTACATGATGTTGATCCTAGTCAAAAATCGTTTTGATTCAACGTTAAACATGGCTGCCAGCGGCCATCTTTGTTTACATAGAGTTATATAGTAAAAACTTGTAGCGACTACTCCTCTGAAACTACTTGGCGGATTGTCATGAAACTTTACAGGAATGTTGCTCTTGATGTCTAATTGATCCTAGAAAAATTTCAGGTCGGCCGGAAATTCAAGATGGTCGTCACAGCTAAAAATAGATTTTTAAAAAATAAGTTTGTAGCGACTACTTCTTGAAAACTATAAGTGATATTGATATGGGACTTTTTCTAAAATGATCAGCATTACATGATGTTGATCCTAGTCAAAAATCGTTTTGATTCAACGTTAAACATGGCTACCAGCGGCCATCTTTGTTTATGTAGAGTTATATAGTAAAATCTTGTATCGACTACTCCTCTGAAACTACTTGGCGGATTGTCATCAAATTTACAGGAATGTTGCTCTTGATGTCTAATTGATCCTAGAAAAATTTCAGGTCGGCCGGAAATTCAAGATAGCCGTCACAGCTAAAAATAGATTTTTAAAAAATAAGTTTGTAGCGACTACTTCTTGAAAACTATAAGTGATATTGATATGGGACTTTTTCTGAAATGATCAGCATGACATGATGTTGATCCTTGTCAAAAATCGTTTTGATTCAACGTTAAACATGGCTGCCAGCGGCCATCTTTGTTCACATAGAGTTATATAGTAAAAACTTATAGCGACTACTCCTCTGAAACTACTTGGCGGATTGTCATGAAACTTTACAGGAATGTTGCTCTTGATGTCTAGTTGATCCTAGAAAAATTTCAGGTCGGCCGGAAATTCAAGATGGCCACCACAGCTAAAAATTGATTTAAAATAAATAAGTTTGTAGCGACTACTTCTTCAAAACAGTAAGAGATATTGATATGGGACTTTTTCTAAAATGATCAGTATGACATGATGTTGGTCCTTGTCGAAAATCGTTTTGATTTGACGTTAAACATGGCTGCCAGTGGCCATCTTTGTTTACATAGAGTTATATAATGAAAACTTGTAGCGACTACTTCTCTGAAACTACTTGACGGATTTTCATGAAACTTCACAGGAATGTTGCTCTTAATGTCTTATTGATCCTAGCAAAATTTCAGGTCGGCCGGAAATTGAAGATGGCCGCCACGGCTAAAAATAAATTTTCAAAATACAAGTTTGTAGCGACTACTTCTTGAAAACTATAAGTGATATTGATATGGGACTTTTTCTAAAATGATCAGCATGACATGATGTTGGTCCTTGTCAAAAACCGTTTTGATTCGACGTTAAACATGGCTGCCAGCGGCCATCTTTGTTTACATAGTGTTATATAGTAAAAACTTGTAGCGACTACTCCTCTGAAACTACTTGGCGGATTTTCATGAAACTTTACAGGAATGTTGCTCTTAATGTCTAATTGATCCTAGCAAAATTTCAGATCGGCCAGAAATTCAAGATGGCCACCACGGCTAAAAATAGATTTTTAAAAAATAAGTTTGTAGCGACTACTTCTTGAAAACTATAAGTGATATTGACTTTCATGTTGATGTGAAATCCAAGATGGCCACCAAAGCTAAAAATAGATTTTTATAATACAAGTTTGTAGCGACTACTTCTTGAAAACTATAAGTGATATTGATATGGGATTTTTAAAATGATCAGGACATGATGGATATCCGAGTCGAACATTATTTTGATTCGACGTTAAACATGGCTGCCAGTGGCCATCTTTGTTTACATAGAGTTATATAATGAAAACTTGTAGCGACTACTCCTCTGAAACTACTTGACGGATTTTCATGAAACTTCACAGGAATGTTGCTCTTGATGTCTAATTGATCCTAGCAAAATTTCAGGTCGGCTGGAAAGACAAGTTTGTAGTGACTACTTCCTGAAATCAAAATCAATCAGTAGAGCTTCAAGGTCATTGACCTCTTGTTTTATACCCCTGGTGGAAGGGCATATAGTGTTAGCCGGTCCATCCATCTATGTAGCCGTACATGTCAAGAATGTTGTCCAGACTCAACTTAGGTAATTCAAATTGTATATTGGCAGAATGTTCGATAATCAGCCCCATCACCTCAGTAATTCCAGAGTTATACCCCTTGGAGTAGTAAAAATTCACGAAATTAATGTTGTCTGAAAAACAATTTCATGAATAATATGTGAAGCACTACCCCTGCAAGTTGTAGATTTCTGATTATACAAGAACTGCTAAATACACGATCAGATGTATTATAATTGTTACAGATTTCATTTTATTAAGGGACTTTATATACAACTCATCAATTACAGAGTCATACAATGGTATACAAGTTTTATAATGTGTAATAAAACGGCAAAATGGGTTTGTAGATCCGTCAAGAAAATGACTACCTAGTTATGGACTCAACCTCCTTTTTTAAAGCCCCCTTTCTGAGAGCTCAACTTCGGGATCATTTTTGCGTTCGGTGTAAGTGCGTCCATCCGTCTGTGCGTGTGTCCAGATTACGTCCAAACTGAAGTACACATTCTGTTAATCTTGACTTCTAAGATAGGAATATTTCCCAAACTGCATAAGTATGTTTCTCTTATCGAAATGGCAATTTTGTCATCATTGTGACCTAAGGCCTGCGTGGAATTATGAAATTATAAGCTTGTTTGAAAAACAAAAATCATCTTTGCGATTCAGGGCCATTTTGGCCCTAAAAATGATCCTCTTGTTTTGTCATCAAGTCATTCCCTTTCCAGAAATCCATTATCTTGGAAAGAAATACATTTATTAAAGATCATTATTTCCAAAATTATGTTGGGTTTAAATAGGGTGTAATCTTGACGCGTGTCCTCTTTTAATAATTGATTTGGCAATCAGACTCGTGCAAATGTATTTCTGAAACCATTCAGTTTTGATATTGGCCTTAATTATGATGTACCAGCTACTTTTACATTGTCAAATGTTTTAACCAAAATGATAATTCTTATTAAAAAAGCACTTGCTATTACACTTTATTCAACCAGGATGCTTTACATCTTATAAGTGAAAAAGAAGAACTTGTACTTTAAGTTGGACCTGACCTATAGTTCGAAGAAATGTAGGTCACAGTGACAAAAAAATGTTTCAATATTCCACCAAATAAGCCCAGATTCAGAACTTATACCTGAAACCGGACGTGACCCATATTTCAAAGAAAGTAGATCACAAAAAAAAAGAAGAAGTTAATTCACCAAGTCAGGTAAATAATAGGAACATACTGATTAAGTTTGATTAATGTCCTACCAATAGATGCTGAGATTCAGAACTTGTACCCAAAACAAGATGTGACCTATATTTTTAGAGAAAGTAGGTCACAGTGACAGAAAATGGGCTCACAATGCCAGATCAATGAGAGAAACATATTAATGCTTCTTGATCAATATCCCGCCAATAGAAGCTGAGATACACAACTTGTACTGAAAACCAGACATGACCTATATTTCGAAGAAAGAAGGTCACAGTGATGGTCAAATTGGTTTACCATGCCAGTTTGATAAGAGGAACATACTGCTGTAGTTTGGAAAATATCCCTATCTTAGAAGTCAAGATAAATGAAGTGTGTACCTTAACTTTCCCAGAATCAGGACACACGCACAGACAGATGCAGGCACGGGCGCACTTACACCGATTGCAAAAAGCAATCCCCAAGCTGAGCTCTCTGCATGCGGGTTCGCCAAAAAAGGTTTATTTAATACATAGTTGTTTTCTTGACAGATACACAAACACATTCTGTCGTTTTATTACACGTTATGAAACCTGTGTACCATTGTATGAAGTGCTAATTGACAATGTTCACATACAATTTCCTTAAAATTAATTTCTATAAACAAATGTAGTACTTCCAATATTCTTGTATGATCAGCAAACTACAGCTTGCAGGGATAGTCTCTGTATGAACATTTTGAGTTTTATACATGATCTGTCCGTCTGAAAAGGACAAACATTGTCCATTCTCAAAAATGGTTGAAAAAAGTAAAGGATTCTCGATTTAAATCATACTAGAATGTAACACTTCAATCCTCGTATGCATCTTAAAAACCTGGAAAAAATGGAAATGAAACCTTAGGAAAAATGGCAATGGAACGTTAGGAAAAGTGTAAAGTTAACATTGGACCGTAAATGATATGTTCTAGGTTAGATAGAGAGCACTTGCAGATGTAAAACATATATATGCTACATTCAGCTGTTAACATTATTTATTTTTCAGTATCACATCAAGATCCATGTAAAGTCTTATTTATGTTTTTCATGCTCCCTTCAGTTGAGCATTCAGTTACCGTTTTGTTCTTTTGTCTGTTTATTTTGTGTAAGTCAATAAGTTTTGACCAGTGGAAGGATTTGTGTTGCTTTAATCCCTCTACATGTCCCCATTAGGCACGTTGGGGGAGGGGGTGGGGGAGTCAAAGAAAGAACTAAAATATTTAAATCCATTTTGTGTTTGCTTACTAACCGTTGATCTGTGGAAGGATTTGTGTTGCGTTAATTCCTCCACAGGTCCATTTCAGGCGCGCTGGGGTGGGGTGGGGAGGGGGCCAAAGAATGAAAATATTAAAGAAAGATCAGTGACAATTCCCAGGGTCCTATTATCAAGTTCGCATTGAGGTCAAAGATCAATAGTTGGCTTATGTCTGATTTTAAGAGTTTGCTTTTTAACTTATACCAGTGGAAGCATTTGGAATATAATGTACATTAAGGTTAGTATCAAAATGTAGGTGTGTTGCAAAATGCTCCCATGTCCCTATCATGAAAGTAAAGGTCAAACTTAGGAGGTCAAAGTGTCTTTGACTTTAAACCAGTGATGCATTTTTAGCTCTACTGACTAAAGACGTGAGCGATTGCATTGGCGTTGGCGTCTGTTAGCAGCACTTTCTATTAAACCGCTGGGCCAAGTTTACTCCAATTTCCCATGGATGCTCCTGATTGGGCTGGGACCTTACAGAAGATTTTAAGCTCACCTTAGACGACTTCTTTGCATCAACCGCTTGGACAATTTTGACCAAACTGTACAAGGATGATGATGAGGTCAGTCGCTTTCAAATTTAAAATTAGGTCAACGCGACATCCAAAATGGCCTCCGTTATCATAAAACGTCGAAACCTTCAAAAATCTTTTTCTCAAAAACCACCGAACAGATTTCAACAGTCTTTTTTAATAAATGGTTGCCTGGATTATCAAGTTTGTTCAAATGCGTCAGAGGTTAAATATTTTGCATTTACTGTAAGTATTATGATCCTCTACCAAGTTTGTTCAGTTGGGGGTCACATTTGGCCATGCCTCAGGGATCATGTATTTTACATAGACTTACATAGGGAAAAACTTAAAAGATCTTCTCTGAAACTACAAGAGCCAGAGATTTAATATTCTGCATTTACTATAAGATTATGGTACTCTACCAAGTTTGTTCAAATGGTGACCCTGATGTCAAATTTAGACCCACCCAGAGGTCACGTTTTACAAAGACTTACTTAGGGAAAAACTTAAAAGATCTTCTCTGAAACTACAAGAGCCAGAATTTAATATTTTGCATTTACCATAAGTTATGGAATTTACCATATGGTGCTCTACTAAGTTTGTTCAAATGGTGACTGTGGAAAAATTTAAAAATCTTCTACTCTAAAACCACAAGACACAGTGCTCTCATATATTATATGTGGCATCAGCTAATATGGTCCTATACCAAGTTTGTGCAAATGGAGACCCTTGGGTCAAATCTGGCTCCCTTGATCAAAACTTGGAAACGGTTGGGATTCCCATTAATCATATATACCCTTACTGGGCCTGCATGCCTGAAGGTGGCGCGGAAATTTGCATTGGTGCGCCATCGTCTGCATGATCTAATTATGTTATGAAGTTATAAGTTTGTTTAACAATTAACTATTTTTTCATCTTTGCAAAGACCATCAGGTGAGCAAATCAGGGTCATTTTGGCCCTTTTGTTTCTTGATCCAACATTCAAGATGGCAACTGTTGCTAAAAATAGCCAAAACTTTAATAAATCTCTTTCTTTTGACAATTTGTTTTAAGAATTGATCGCTAGATACTAAACTATCAAGTTTGTGTTTTTCGTCTTTGTAAAATTAAAAATGGCTGTGCCCCACATGTCCAAAGTTTGCATATGATGGTTTTACTTATAGAGCATTAAAAACTTGCAAAATCATCTTCTCTGAAACCGCAAGGTATAGAGCACTCAGGTATTGCATGCAGAATGAGCTAGTGTACCTTTACCAAGTTTGTTCATATGGCGACGCTGGTGTAAAATCGGGCCCCATCCTGGGGATCACAGTTTTACATAGAGTTAAATAAGAGAATCTTTAAAAAAATCTTCTCCAAAACCACAAGTCATAGTTCTCATATATTGCATGTTACATCAGCTTATGGTCCTCTACCAAGTTATTTTGATGGTGATCCTGGGGTCAAATCTGGCCTCGCCCTGGAGGTCAGAGTTTTTCATACAGTTATATAGGAGAATTTTCAAAATAATCTTCTCTGAAACTACAAGAGGTTTGATATTTTCCGTTTACCATAAGTTATGGTTCTCTACCAATTTTTAGCTCTACTGGCCGAAGGCCAGCAGAGCTTATGGGATGGCGAGTTGTCCGTCCGTCCGTCATCCGTCCGTCTGTCTGTTAACTTTTGCCTTGTGAACACTCTAGGGCCTTCATTATTAACCAAATCTTTACTAAACTTTGCCAGTGTCTTTATATCAATGAAAGCTCGGACAAGCTCGAAAACCAGTCGGATCGGATAAATTTCACCGGAGTTATGGCCCTTGTTTTGCTGAAAAATGCATTATGCCATATTAAGCCTTGTGAACACTCTAGCACCTTCATTTATTATTTGATCTTTACCAAAATTGCACAGATTGTTAATATCAATGAAAGCTCGGACAAGTTCGAAAACCAGCCAAATCAAATCAGTAACACCGGAGTTATGGCCCTTGTTTTTTCTGAAAATTGCCATATTCTGCCTTGAGAACGCTCTAACACCTTCATTTATTATTTGATCATTACCAAACTTGTACATATGGTTAATACCAATGATAGCTTCGACAAGTTCGAAAATCAGCTAAATTGGTTCAGTAACACTAGAGTTATAGCCCTTGTTTTTTTCTGAAAAATGCCATTTTCTGCCTTGTGAACACTCTAGCACATTCATTTATTATTTGATCTTTACCAAACTTGCACAGATTGTTAATATCAATGAAAGCTCAAACAAGTTCGAAAACCAGCTAAATCGGATCAGTAACACCGGAGTTATGGCCCTTGTCTTTTCTGAAAAATGCTATTTTCTGCCTTGTGAACACTCTAGGACCTTCAATATTAATCGGACCTTTACTTAACTTTGCCAGTGTCTTTATATCAATAAAAGCTTGGACATGTTCGAAAACTGGCAAGATCGAAATAATTTCACCGGAGTTATGGCCCTTGTTTTGCTGAAAAAAAATGCCATATTATGCCTTGTGAACACTCTACCACCTTCATTTATTATTTGATCTTTACCAAACTTGCACAGATTGTTAATATCAATGAAAGCTTGGACAAGTTCGAAAACCAGCTAGATCGGACCATTAACAGCGGAGTTATTGCCCTTGATTTAGTTAAAATTGCTATATTTGGTCTCATTAAGATGATAGGGCCTTCATCTTTCATCCAATCTTACCAAACTTTACCAGATTGTTTATATGTATGAGAGCTAGGATAAATTCGAAAACTAGCAGGATCGGACCATTAACAGCGGAGTTACGGCCCTTGATTTAGTTAAAAATGCTATATTTGGTCTCATTAAGATGATAGGGCCTTCATCTTTCATCCAATCTTACCAAACTTTACCAGATTGTTTATATGTATGAGAGCTAGGATAAATTCGAAAACTAGCAGGATCGGACCATTAACAGCGGAGTTACGGCCCTTGATTTAGTTAAAAATGCTATATTTTGCCTCGTTAAGACGATAGGGCCTTTATCTTTCATTCGATCTTTACCAAACTTTACCAAATTGGATATTATTGAAACTTTACAGAAATGTTGCCCATAAAGTCTAGTTGATCCTAGCAAAAATTCATGTTGATGTGAAATCCAAGATGGCCGCCAAAGCTAAAAATAGAGTTTTAAAATACAAGTTTGTAGCGACTACTTCTTGAAAACTATAAGTGATATTGATATGGGACTTTTTCTAAAATGATCAGCATGACATGATGTTGATCCTTGTCAAAAATCGTTTTGATTCAACGTTAAACATGGCTGCCAGCGGCCATCTTTGTTCACATAGAGTTATATAGTAAAAACTTGTAGCGACTACTCCTCTGAAACTACTTGGCGGATTGTCATGAAACTTTACAGGAATGTTGCTCTTGATGTCTTATTGATCCTAGCAAAATTTTAGATCTGCCAGAAATTCAAGATGGCCGTCACAGCTAAAAATAGATTTTTAAAAAACAAGTTTGTAGCGACTACTTCTTGAAAACTATAAGTGATATTGATATGGGATTTTTCTAAAATGATCAGCATGACATGATGTTGATCCTTGTGGAAAATTATTTTGATTCAACATTAAACATGGCTGCCAGTGGCCATCTTTGGTTACATAGAGATATATAGTAAAAACTTGTAGCGACTACTCCTCTAAAACTACTTGACGGATGTTCATGAAACTTCACAGGAGTGTTGCTCTGATGTCTAGTTGATCCTAGAAAAATTTCAGGTCGGCCGGAAATTCAAGATGGCCGCCACAGCTAAAAATAGATTTAAAATAAATAAGTTTGTAGCGACTACTTCTTCAAAACTACAAGAGATATTGATATGGGACTTTTTCTAAAATGATCAGTATGATAGGATGTTGGTCCTTGTCGAAAATCGTTTTGATTTGACGTTAAACATGGCTGCCAGCGACCATCTTTGTTTACATAGAGTTATAGAATGAAAAATTGTAGCGACTACTCCTCTGAAACTACTTGACGGATTTTCATGAAACTTCACAGGAATGTTGCTCTTAATGTCTAATTGATCCTAGCAAAATTCCAGGTCGGCCGGAAATTCAAGATGGCTGCAACGGTTAAAAATAGATTTTCAAAAAACAAGTCTATAGCTCCTACTTCCTGAAATAAAAATCAATCAGTAGAGCTTCAAGGTCTTTATGAAACTTTACTAGATTGTTAATATCAATGAAAGCTCGGTCAAGTTCGAAGGTCAAGTTCGAAAACCAGCCAGATCGGACCAGTAACAGTGGAGTTATGGCCCTTGATTTAGTTAAAAATCCTATATTTTGCCTCGTTAAGACGATAAGGCCTTCATCTTTCATCCGATCTTTAAGAAACTTTACCAGATTGTTAATACTAATGAAAGCTTGGACAAGTTCGAAAAACATCCAGATTGGACCATTTATATCGGAGTCATGGCCCTTGATTTTCTGAAATATGCTATATCTTGGCCTCATTAAGACGAAACGGCCTTCATTTGGCTGGACTTCATTGAAACTTTGCAGGGATGATCAGTACCAAGCCTAGTTGTACATAGTCACCGTGTTCCAGTTGAATGATTTTGGCGAAGTTTTAGCCCTTTAAAGGTTTTAATACACAAACTTTGTTCTGACTAGTTCTCTTGAACCCCTGGCCGGATTAAACGAAACTTTTTAGGGATGATCAATTCTATGT
Source organism: Cyrtodaria siliqua (assembly GCA_037043455.1). Taxonomy (NCBI): domain Eukaryota; kingdom Metazoa; phylum Mollusca; class Bivalvia; order Adapedonta; family Hiatellidae; genus Cyrtodaria; species Cyrtodaria siliqua. The sequence goes on from JAWPHD010001682.1 coordinate 190,077, forward strand.
CTAGTTGTGCAAATCATCGCCGTGTTCCGGTTGAATGATTTTTGGCAGAGTTATGGCCCTTTAAAGGTTTTAATAAACAAACTTTGTTCTGATCTACTTCTCCTGAACCCCTCGCCCTATTTCAATGAAAATTTGCAGGGATGATCAGCACCAAGCCTAGTTGCGGTTTACAGATATTTGGCGGAGTTATGGCCCTTTAAAGGATTTTGATACCACAATTTTTTTCTGGGCTAGTTCTCCTGAACCCCTGGCTGGATACAGACGAAACTTGACAAGGATGATCAGTATCAAGCCTAGTTGTGCATATCATCGCCATATTTCAGTTGAATGATTTTTGGCAGAGTTGTGACCCTTTAAATGTTTTAATACACAAACTTTGTCCAGATTAGTCTCTTCTGAACTCTTTGCCAGATTTCAGCGAATCTTGGCGTGGATGATCAGCACTTAGCCTAGTTGCACCTATCATTGCCATGTTCTGGTTGAATGATTTTTGAAAGACTTATGGCCACTTATACATAAACTTTATCTGTAGCAAGTAGAGCATCCACAGGCCCTCTTGGGCCTCTTGTGTTGAAATGGTGACCCTGGGGTCATATTTGGCCCTGCCCTATGTGTCACATGTTTTACATTTTACTTATTTTAAAGAGAAGAACTAAAAAATCGTCTTCTCTAAAACAAAAAGGTATAGAGCTCTCCATATAGACACTTACTGGGCATGAACAGACGCATACAACCATCCAGCCAGCATCGGTCCTGGGTCTTTGGTCCCCACCCCTGGGGTAATAGCCCCTTGGTCACAACTTACAACCGTTGAGGTCTCCACCCTATAACCATATAAACACTTCAATGACATGAACAGACGGATAGAACCATCGAACCAGTATCTGCCATGGGGTCTATCCCCACCCCTGAGGACATAACCTCTGGGTCATAATTTGGAAACTATTGAGATCCCCACTCTATAACCATATATACACTTAATGGGCATGAACAGACGGATACAACCATCTAAACAACATTGGCCCCGAGAGTCCATCCCCGCCCCTTGGGACTTAGCCCCTGGGTCATGCAACCCAGTTGCGTTCTAGTACCCCAACTATGCATTCCATTTGCATTCTGTTTCGGCTCCATTTTCATTCCGTTCGCGCTCCGTTTGAACTTAATTTTTAGCTCGACTGATCAGTTATGCTGTGGTGTGGCGTCCGTCCGTCTGTCCATCCGTAAACTTTTTTTGTGGTGACTACTCCTCTGAAACTGCTTGACGGATTTTCATGAAACTTCACAGGAATGTTGCTCTAGATGTCTGGTTGATCCTAGCAAAAATTCAAGAAATTCAAGATGGCCACAACTGCTAAAAATAGATTTAAAAAATGCGACTTTGTGGCGACTACTTCTCAAAAATTGCAAGTGATATTGAATTGGAACCTTTACCAAATAGACTGGTGCAACATGTACTTGGTACTAACCAAGATTCATTTCAATTCGATGTCAAACATGGCCACCAGTGGCCATCTTTGTTTACATAGGAAAAACTCCTCTGAAACTACTTCATGAAATTTCATGAAACTTGACAGAAATGTTGCTTTTGATGTCTGGTTGATATTTTCAAAAATTCAGGTCGGTAGGAAATTAAGATGGTCGCCACTGCTAAAAATAGATTTATAAAATGCGACTTTGTGGTGACTACTTCTCAAAAATGATAAGTGATATTGAATTGGAACCTTTACCAAAATGATTGGCACAACATCTTGCAGACTGATCAGGGTTTACACTGTCTGAGTGCTCATCAGTCATTTGACCGAAACACCCCTTTGTACTGTAAATGGACTGGTCCATATTCAAAGAAAGGACAGTCCATTATACATTCATAGTGGGCTAAGGATTAAGTGTCCTTTGTATTTGTAGCTCTCAAAAAAAGATTGAAAACAAATTGTAGGATTTTAAGATTTTATTTTGATTCTGATTTTCCAAATATATAACCACTGCGACAAGAGCATGTGTACTTGTACTGGTGAGATAATAACCTAATTCTCAGGAGAAATTGCATAACATGACCTGTGACCTGGTCACACACCTGCTATATTTATGAATAGGGATCATTCCATTTATGTTACAAAAGGCTGAATCTGAGAAATTACTGTTGAGCAGCAAATAAACTATACTAAGGTTGATGTTGTAAGGGATTATTGATATAGCTTCATAATTAAAATTTGTGGTAGCATTATGACATTTTTATAAGCTGGAAAAGATATATTCTTTAGACCAGGATAAAATTGAATGAGATTATAATGTTGCATAGGTAATGTTGCATAATAAATAATAATATTTAGGAATATAGAAACGTTGCTCTTGGTGTCTAGTTGGTCCTAAGTAGTAAAAATCAGGTTGGCCTAAAATTCAAGATGGCCACCATGGCTAAAAATATATTTTAACTTTTTTTATGGGGACTACTTCTCTCAAACCATAAGTGGTATCAGTTTGGTATCTTTACAAAAATGACTTTCATAAAACTTTACAGGAATGTTGATCTTTATGTCCAATTAGTCCCAAGTAAAACTCAGGTTGGCCGGAAATTCAAGATGGCTGCCACAGCTTAAATACAAGTTTGTGGCAACTACTTCTCAAAAACCATAAGTGGTATTGATTTGGAACCTTTACTAAAATGACTGGGATGACAAGTAGTTGGTCCTAAACAGAATTCATTTTGATTCTATGTCAAACATGTCCGGCAGCGGCCTTTTCTGTTTACATAGAGTGATATAGGAAAAACTTGTGACGACTACTTCTCTGAAAGTGTTGGTCTTATTTCCATAAAACATAGGTTCCCATGGCTGATATGGCTATCAAATTCTATCAGTAGAGCTTCAAGGTCATTGACCTCTTGTTATTAATGCATTTTTTAAAAGCATTTCAGTGGTTGCGTTTGTTTTCAATATCAGCATTTTAAAAAATGAATTCATCATTCATTTTATGTTTATAAAAATGCACTCAATGTTCATTTTGCGTTCAGTATATAGATTGTGCATCGTTCATTCTCCACTCATTCTTCATTTGTTTTGCATTTATTTAGGGTTCTTGAACGCAACTGGGTCTGTAACTCGAAAACTGTTAAGATTCCCACCCTATAACCAGATACACTTACTGGGCCTGAACACTTAAGGCGGGCACAGGAATTTGCAATGACGAGCCTTCAACTGTGCGATCTCGTTCTGTTAAGAAATTATAAGCTTATTTGACAAATGTTTCATCTTTGCAAAGATCATCAGGATTCAATGACATTTTCGCCCTCCCTGTTTAGAGCATGGAAGCTTTATTTTTCACTTGAATTCCACCAAATTTGTACAGCTAGTAGACTCTTGTGCCTCTTCTTTATATTTTACAATGCGAAATTTGATCAGCTTAAAAAAAAGAAACCAAATTTTAATTATTTGTTTTTATGCCCCACAAGGAAGGGAGCATATAGTAATCACCGAGTCTGTCCGTCCAATAGTCCATTTGTTCGTTTGTTCGTCCAAACTGTCATGTTTCGGCCAAAACTTCGAAAGTACGGGAGGGAATTTCATGAAACCTCACACAAACGTTAATCTCAATGAGAAGGTGTGTCACTCGCAAGAATCAGGTTCTTACATCAAAGTCACACTTGGAGGGGGCATTTGTCACTTGCTGGTGACATTTCTTGTTCCTTTCTGAGAACAACCTTTTTCGATTGGTGAGTTCATAAAGGGAATAATTAAAACATGTTGGTCTATCTAGTGTTTGTTTAATACTCTTGGGTAGCAATTGACTTAATAATGGTGTTAAATTAATATACTGTAAGTTTGCATTTGTTTGAACAGCATTTAACAATTACAAGGTGAATGCAGCTTACTTATCAATGCCAAAAGTAGGTCACTGGCTGAACTTTACATGCTATGTTTATCTGATCAATGTATATATTCTTTACAAAAAATCTAGTTGAATTGAATGACCCTAATTACTAGCTCTTTAAAGTGCTAAAAAAAGAGGGCTGGCGTGGCGCAGTCGGTAGCGCAGCAGATTTGCAACCGGAGGCTCCGGGTTCAATCCTCCATGGTGCCACTGAGTTTCGTCGGTGTGTTCTTGGGCAAGACACTTTCCCTTAGCCTCGACCGTCGGATGGGGACGTAAACCGGGCGGTCCCGTGTATCGGTCTATCCTCCGAGCACGTTAAAGAATCATAGGAATCTATTCGATAATAAGAGTAGGGCACGGTTCCCGGATTCCAATGTATCCTTCCCCTCTCTCTAGGATGGCTCTAAATAACCAATACTGTGTTGATGAGCCGTTAAACAACATTCAATTAAAGTGCTAAATAATAATTTCTTAAAAATCTAAAATTTTAACTAAATATGACTTTAAATGATAAGTGGTGCTCACCAGCCCAATGACAATTATTTTTACTTGGCTTTATTTTATTGTTCAAGTTTTTTTTAGAAATGTTATAGTTGATGTTAATACATTGAAAACGCAACACTTGGTATTTTTATGCCGTGGTGTGGTGTCCGTCGTCCGTCCGTTAACTTTTTTTGTAGCGACTACTCCTCTGAAACTACTGAATGGATTTTTATGAAACTTTACAGAAATGTTGCCCATGAAGTCTAGTTGATCCTAGCAAAAATTCATGTTGATGTGAAATCCAAGATGGCCGCCGAATCTAAAAATAGATTTTTAAAAAACAAGTTTGTAGTGACTACTTCTTGAAAACTCTAAGTGATATTGATATGGGACTTTTTCTAAAATTATCAGCATGAATTGATGTTGGTCCTTGTCAAAAATTGTTTTGATTCGACGTTAAACATGGCTGCCAGCGGCCATCTTTGTTTACATAGAGTTTTTAGTAAAAATAGCGACTACTCCTCTGAAACTACTCGACGGATTTCCATGAAACTTCACACGAATGTTGCTCTTGATGTCTAAATGATCCTAGCAATATTTCAGGTTGGTCGGAAGTTCAAGATTGTCGCCATGGCTAAAAATAGATTTTCAAAAAACAAGTTTGTAGCGACTACTTCTTGAAAACTATAAGTGATATTGATATGCGTCTTTTCCTAAAATGATCAGTATGACATGATGTTGATCCTTGTCGAAAATTATTTTGATGCGACAATTAAACATGGCTGCCAGCGGCCATCTTTGTTTACATAGAGTTATATAATGAAAACTTATAGCGACTACTCCTCTGAAACTACTTGACGGATTTTCATGAAACTTCACAGGAATGTTGTTCTTGATGTCTAATTGATTCTAGCAAAATTTCAGGTCCGCTGGAAATTGAAGATGGCCGCCACGGCTAAAAATAAATTTTCAAAAAAACAAGTTTGTAGGGACTACTTCTTGAAAACTATAAGTGATATTGATATGCTTTTTTTCCTAAAATGATCAGTATGACATGATGTTGATCCTTGTCGAAAATTATTTTGATTCGACGTTAAACATGGCCGCCAGCAGCCATCTTTGTTTACATAGAGTTATATAATGAAAACTTGTAGCGACTACTCCTCTGAAACTACTTGACGGTTATCATGAAACTTCACAGGAATGTTGCTCTTGATGTCTAATTGATCCTAGCAAAATTGCAGGTCGGCCGGAAATTGAAGATGGCCGCCACGGCTAAAAATAAATTTTCAAAAAACAAGTTTGTAGGGACTACTTCTTGAAAACTATAAGTGATATTGATATGCATCTTTTCCTAAAATGATCAGTATGACATGATGTTGATCCTTGTCGAAAATTATTTTGATTCGACCTTAAACATGGCCGCCAGCAGCCATCTTTGTTTACATAGAGTTATATAATGAAAACTTGTAGCGACTACTCCTCTGAAACTACTTGACGGATTTTCATGAAACTTCACACGAATGTTGCTCTTGATGTCTAATTGATCCTAGCAAGACTTTAGGTCGGCCGGAAATTCAAGATGGGCACCACGGCTAAAAATACATTTTCAAAAAAACAAGTTTGTAGCGACTACTTCTTAAAAACTATAAGTGATATTGATATGGGACTTTTTCTAAAATGATCTGCATGACATGATGTTGGTCCTTGTCGAAAATTATTTTGATTCGATGTTAAACATGGCTGTCAGCGGCCATCTTTGTTTACATAGAGTTATCTAGTAAAAACTTGTAGTGACTACTTCTCTTTAACTACTCGACGGATTTTCATTAAACTTCACAGGAATGTTGCTCCTGATGTCTAATTGATCCTAGCAAAATTTCAGCTCGGCCGGAAATTCAAGATGGTCGCCATGGCTAAAAATAGATTTTCAAAATACAAGTTTGTAGTGACTACTTCTTGAAAACTATACGTGATATTGATATGGGACTTTTTCCAAAATGATCAGTATGACATGATGTTGATCCTTGTCAAAAGTTATTTTGATTTGATGTTAAACATGGCCATCTTTGTTTACATAGAGTTATATAATGAAAACTTGTAGCGACTACTCCTCTGAGATTACTTGACGGATTTTCATGAAACTTCACGGGAATGCTGATCTAGCTATCAAAAACCTATCAATAGAGCTTCAAGGTCATTGACCTCTTGTTTGAATTTCTAGAGATGTTAAAGAAGTTGAAGTTAAATGTGTTTTAACTGAAAGAAGTAGAGCAAATCTCATGCAACTGTTTATCACCAAGCTTGGACAAGTTCATAAACCAGCCAGATTGGACCAGTAACAGTGGAATTGTGGCCCTTGATTTAGTTAAAAATTCTATATTTTACCTCGCTAAGACGATAGGGCATTCATTTTTCATCCGATCTTTACCAATCCTTACCAGATTGTTAATATCAATGAAAGCTCAGACAACTTCGAAAACCAGCCAGATTAGACCAGTAACACCAGAGTTATGGCCCTTGAATTAGTTAAAAATGCTGTATTTTGCCTCGTTAAGACAATATGGCCTTCATTTTTCATCCAGTCTTTACCAACCTTTACCAGATGGTTATTATCAATGAAAGCTCGAACAAGTTTGAAAACTAGCCAGATTAGACCAGTAACACTGGAGTTATGGCCCTTGATTTAGTTAAAAATGTTGTATTTTGCCTCGTTAAGACGATAGGGCCTTCATTTGGCCGGATTTCAAAGAAATTTTGCAGCGATATTTAGTATCAAGCTTTGTTGTGCATTTTATCGCTGGTTTCGGTTGAAAGATTTTGACTCTTTAAAGGTTTTAATGCACAAACTTTGTCCGGACTAGATCTCTGGAAGCCCTGGCCAGATTTCAACTTAAATCTTGACATGGTAGATCAGTAGCAAGCCTAATTGTGTATGTCGTCGCCATGTTCCAGTTGAAAGATTTTTGGCGTAGTTATGGCCCTTTGAAGGTTTTAGTACATAAAATTTTGTCCAGACTAGTTCTCTTGAACCCCTGGCCGGATTTCAACGAAACTTTGCAGGGATGATCAGTACAAGTTGCACATGTCATCGCTGTTCCTGTTGAATGATTTTTGACAGAGTTATGTTCCATTCTACACAAACTTTATCCGGACTAGTTTTCCTGAACTCCTGGCTGGATTTCAATGAAACTTGGCAGGAATGATCAGTACCAATCCTAGTTGCGCATATTTTTGTTGTGTTCCGGTTGAATGATTTTTGTTAGAATTGTGGCTCTTTAAAGGTTGCATTACACAAACTTTGTCCGGACAACTTCTCCTCAACCACTGGTCAGATGTCAACAAAACTTGGTTGTGCATATCATTTGTTCGTGTTCCGGTTGAAAGATTTTTGGCGTAGTTATGGACCTTTGAAGGTTTTAGTACATAAAATTTTGTCAGACTAGTTCTCTTGAACCCCTGGCCGGATTTCAACGAAACTTTGCAGGGATGATCAGTACAAGTTGCACATGTCATCGCTGTTCCTGTTGAATGATTTTTGACAGAGTTATGTTCCATTCTACACAAACTTTATCCGGACTAGTTTTCCTGAACTCCTGGCTGGATTTCAATGAAACTTGGCAGGAATGATCAGTACCAATCCTAGTTGCGCATATTTTTGTTGTGTTCCGTTGAATGATTTTTGTTAGAATTGTGGCTCTTTAAAGGTTGCATTACACAAACTTTGTCCGGACAACTTCTCCTCAACCACTGGTCAGATGTCAACAAAACTTGGTTGTGCATATCATTGTCGTGTTCCGGTTGAATGATTTTTGGCAGAGTTATGACCCTTTAAAGGATTAAATACACAAACATTGTCCTGACCTAGGTCTGATCTACTCGCTGGATTTCAACAATCTTGGGCGGGGTTGATGAGTTCCAAGCCTAGTTGCGCATATCATTGCCGTGTTCCAGTTGAATGAATTTTGGCAGAGTTATGGCCCTTTAAAGGTTTTAATACACTAACTTTGTACAAACTAATTCTTCTGAACCCCTTGCCAGATTTCAGCGACACTTAGCCGGGATGATCAGTACCAAGCCTAGTTGCCCCATTATCATCGCCGTGTTCCAGTTGAATGATTTTTGATGGAGTTGTGGCTCTTTAACGGTTTTAATACACAAACTTTGTCCAGACTAGTTCTCCTTAACCACCGGTCAGTCTTTCAACGAAACTTGGTTGCGTATATCATTGTCGTGTTCCGGTTCAATGCTTTTTGGCAGAGTTATGGCCCTTTGAGGTTTTAATACACAAACTTTGGTCCCGGCTAGTTCTCCTGATCCACCTTTCTGGATTTCAACGAAACTCGCTAGAGATGATCATTACCGAGCATATCACCGTCGTGTTCCATTTGAATGATTTTCGGCGGATTTATGGGCCTTTCACCAGTTGGGGAGACATCTGTTTTTACTAAAAACAACCTCTAGTTCTAATTTGGTATTATTTTATGACTCAAGGGCACATCATAATTATATAAAACGGGCCCCTCTCTCTACAGGGTTTGCACTCTACAGGGTTGCAATTTGGGGAACTTGCAGTAATTTATTATAACAGAGTTTTTGTGATGCTAACTCCCTCCATACCATTTGAGATTTCATGTTCATGTTCACGTTATGAAACTAGGTCACAATGTATAAAGACACAATGTCAAAGTCAAGTTCAATCACCAGCTTGATTGCTCCAGAAACACCAGAGTAATGGCCCTTGAATTGATAAGTACAGATATTGGTGGTTCCCGTACAATAACTTAAACATTTATATACTAGTCTTCATGAAACTTGGTCTTAATATGTATATGATAGACAGCCTCATTGCTCTAGAAACACCAGAGTTATAGCCCTTGAAATGGTAAAAAAATATTTAAAAAGTGGTGGTTTCTGCACAATAACTTAATTTTTCATAATCCAATCGTCATGAAACTAGTTCACAATGTTAATGGTCACATTGTTTAGGTCCAGTTTGATAATCAGCCAGATTGCCCCAGAAACACCTTTGTTATGGCATTTGAATTGGTAAAAAAAAAGAAACTGACTGTTTCTGACAATAACTTAAATATTCCAGTCTTCATGAAACTTGGTCACAATGTCTATGTCAAGATCAAGCTAAAGAAACACTTGGCACTTAAATTGGTAAAAAAAAATGGCTGTCTAGTGGGGCATATATATATGTTTTACAAACATACATCTCTTATACAAATAATTTCTCATTAGATCTCAAGAACTTTATATTATATATAACATATTGTCGTGAAATATAGCAAATTACATTTGATATTGTAGAGCTTTATGTTGAAATATATGTATAACATGAATTACTTTAGGACACTGTCCCTTTGTGGTATTCATCTTGGATTATTGTGGAAAGAGTAAGCAGGATGCCCTCGACTCGTCCTAAAACTATTGACAGTGATAATGAAGAACATTCTTTCTACTGACTTCCTTGATTTATACAATTGGTAATGTTACTAACTGCTTGCACTTACCTCTTTTTCAACTACAGGAACATGTAACGATTATGAGGTGTATCTTAATTTGGATTTTGTTTACATTTTATAATAAACTCCTGCATATAAGTAATTAGTGTCCATTGATTTTCTCCTATAACCTCCATCTATTTTACTTCTTAAGGCTCCTGGTATGAGGAGATGATCAACAATAGAAACAAGTCTGTTGTCAAGAGTATGGCATGGAATGCTGATGGCCAGAAGATCTGTATTGTGTATGAGGATGGGGCTGTCATCGTGGGATCTGTCGATGGAAACCGCATCTGGGGCAGAGAACTGCGGGGTACACAGTTGGCGTATGTCGAGGTAGTGCAATTCTATTCATTACATGGGTCTAACAGGTGGATTCCTTCAGTTGCCATTAACCGTACACCTGTTGCTGCTGGTGCATTATAGGAAGTTTGTAGGATTACTATCCATAAAAATGCGCTAACTCTTTTTACCACCACCACGAAAGTGGAGAGAGCATAATTATAGTGTTACCCTTTTCCATCCCTCCATAAAGTTGTATTTGGTTCAACTATTTAATTTTGTTAATTTCTCAATTACTGCCAAACAGCTTTCAAATTTTAAAGCACCTACATCTTACACTTGCATCTACATGACAGTAAAGTGTTTACACCATAAGAAGGTCAATCTGATTGACCTTGACCTATTTTTATACATCCGTTTGGAAAAATAGGGTGAATTATGGTATACGGTTGTCCGTCCATCTGTCTATAAACAATTAGGCATTCCATGGAAGTGTAATTCCTACCCTCATGAAACTTCTTGCTGAGAGGAGGAACCCATTTGCTCATGACCATATGGTCATACTCTTATGCGGATGCTCCGAAAATAGAACACCTACACTTATTAAACTTGTGCATTGCCCTTTTTAGCTTACTTAAGCCGAAGGCTATTGTGATCACTTTTCAAGCTTCGTCTGTCCGTCTGTGTTCATGACTGGGCACTTATTGGGTACTTCATATGTTGAAATGGCAGTGGTTGGCTACTTTTTAGCTTGCCATGATGAAAGTCCGAGGAGCTATTGCCATGACTCCGGCATCGGTGTTGTCTGTCATTTTTTATAGCTTTTGTTTTTCATCCGATCTTTACCAAACTTGACCAGATTGTTATGATAAGGCCTTCATTTTGCCCTATTTCAAAAAAACTTTGCAGGGGTGGATCAGTACCAAGCCTAGTTGTGCATATTGTCACCTTGTTCCAGTTGAATGATTTTTGGTGCAGTTATTAAGCAGCCCTTTAAGGTTTTAATACACATAATTTGTCCAGACTAGTTCTCCTGAACCCCTGGCCATATTTCAGAGAAACATTGCAGGGATGGTCAGTAGCAGGCCTAGTTGTGTTCCGATTGAAAGATTTCTGGCAGAGTTATGGCCCTTTAAAGGTTTTGATACACAAACTTTGTCCGGACGTGCTGCTGAACCCCTGGCTGAATTTCAGCGAAACTTGGCAAGGATAGTCAGTATCAAGCCTAGTTGTGCATATCATCGCTGTGTTCTGGTTGAATGATTTTAGGCAGAGTTATGGCCCTTTAAAGGTTTTAATACACTAACTTTGTTCTCCAGAATCCCTAGTACCAAGCCTAATTGTGCAAGTCATTGCCATGTTCCAGTTTAATTGTTTTTGACTGAGTTATGGGCCCTTATTCACAAACTTTATCCGGACTAGTATTCCTGAACCTCCATTTGGATTTCAGTGAAACTTGGCAGGAATGATCTGTACCAAGCCTAGTTGCGCATATCGTTATCGTGTTCCGGTTGAATGTTATTTGGTGGAGTTGAGACTCTTTAAAACATTTTAATACACAAACTTTGTCCAGACTAGTTCTCCTCAACCACCATTCTGCTTTCAACCAAACTTGGTTGCGTATATCCTTGTCTTGTTCCGGTTGAATGATTTTTGGCAGAGTTATGGTCCTTTAAAGGCCATTTTAATACATAAGCCTGTCTGGACTACTCCTGATCCGCTGCTAGAGGTCCAGTATTTTGCATATAGAATGTGCTTTTGATCCTCAAACAAAATTGTTTGAATGGTGACCCTGTGTTAAAGTTAGCCTTGTCCCAGAGATCGCAGTTTAACAGACTTACAAATGGGGGAAAAAAGGCTTGTCTTAACTTACCAGACCTCTTATCTCATCCACTTCTGTTACTGTTTCAAGTGTCTACAACGGACAAGGTCATAAGGTGAGCGATTCAGGACTATTTGACACACTTGGTTTTGTATCATGTCTATCGTAAGTATAAAATTGTTTTATATAAAACATTTTATATAGCATAATGTATTTATAAGTATGTAAGTACTAAAAATGCCACTTAAAATGCCAGTGGTATTTTTACTAAAAACAATCTCTATTTTTATTGTAAATAATTTAAATGCAACACTGTCATACTGTTTCTTATATATTTCCAGTGGTCTCCTGATGGAAAGATATTGCTGTTTGGTATGGCCAATGGTGAAGTCCACAATTATGATAACCTTGGAAATTTTATTGTAAGTTCTATAATTAGCCGGATTGCATAGCAAATCCAGGCTTATAGTTAAGAGATTTTCGTCTGTCTGTCCGCGCACACTTTCACTGCCTTAGGTGGTTGGAGGTGTGGATTAACACAAAGGAATTCAATACAATTTATTCCGTAACCATATAAGCCTATTGTTTTTTAAGTGGTCATTCCTTTGATCTTAAAAGAAAAACCACTAAGGTACCATCGGTGGGGACGTCCGTCAGTCTGTCTGTCTACGCGTATTGTCGGAAAGCTTTGAAGCTTGGCACACATATTCATTACCATTACGCAATATTATTTGACAAAAAACATAACTCTGTTGTGTATTTTTACTTGATTTATCCCGCTTTTTACTTAGTCTACATGTTTTGGTTCATGTTTTTGGTTAAAGTTTTTGTTTTTCCTTATTTCTCAAAAACGAATTGTCGGAAAGCTTTGAAAGTTGGCACACATGTTCATTATCATTACATTATATGACAATAACCATAACTCTGTCTTGTATTTTACCGGAGTTATCGTCCTTTTTTATTTAGATTTTTTAGTTAAAAGTTACATGTAAACCGGTTTCTGCTCATAACTTTCCTTAGGAATGAGATGTTGGCTTGAAACTTGCTGTGTATGTAGCTTATATGAAAAAGAAGTTTGTGATTGCTATTTGGGTCATTTGGTCCAAGGTCAAGGTCACTTTTTACTATAAATAGAAAATGGCTTTCTGATCAATAACTCTTGTTTCTATCGAGAGATTTTAAGAAAACTTTACCAAGAGCTGTCATGGACAGGAAATTTGTGATTGCTATTCGATTCATATGGTCCAAGGTCAAGGTCACTCTCCGTGGCCGGTAAGCTGGGCGGTCCCGTGTATCGGTCTATCCTCCGAGCACGTTAACGAACCATAGGAATCTATTCGATAATAAGAGTGTTACTATGAATAGAAAATTGGTTTTTGATGATAAATTTTAGTTTTCCAGGGATATTTTTGGCCTAAAATGATAATGGGCCAGCAGAAATGGTCAGTGGCCCCTGTTATATAGAAATGTATAGCAGAATTATAGATTGTAATAGGCCATGACTAATTTGAGCGACCATTTGATAAAATCAATTGGCCACAAAAGATTAAATACTGCGTTTAGAGGAAAATTGAATAGCTTATATAGGGCGCCCTGTCAAAAATGAAGTCTAATTTGAGCTATCGCTTGTAATTTTTTCACAAAATGAGTTCGGCCCATGCCAGCAATATCCCTGGTTGACCTTGAGGGATTTTAATGAATTCCCAGCAGAGCACATTGTATTACGTGGCAAGACTTCTTCTTGTTAGCATTTTCTCCTTAGATGTTTGGTTAACATTTTGAATACAGTCATAATCCAGAAACATATTGACAATTTTGAAACTTGGCATACATGTTTATCATCTGTGTTACAAACTCTGTCATGATTTTTACCAAAATTATCCCCCTTTTCATGTTAGATTTGTGCTGTAAAAGTTAGCAATCCGGAGTTAGCTCTAGTATTGGTGCTTCTTGTCTTGTATTTGTATTGGTATCAGTTATTCTTCCAGATCGCCTCCAGACCCTTTAAGAAATTACACCGTGAAAATAAGGTTCCTTCAAGTTCTCAAAGCCATCTGGAGATTGCAGTCAACTTCGCTATATATACAATGATTAGACCTTCTAAATAATTGCAAAAAACTTAATGGCATATTGATAAAAGTCATTTAAAGCAAAGAAAATCAATGGTTGTGAATATATAATCATAAAATGAACATACATTTCTTTGTATATCCAGTTTTAATACAATTGCTGATATACTTGCTGGAAACAATATTTATCAGTATGCAGTGCATGGTAAAGGGGCTTGGTGATCATCATTCGCCACTATTTATGTTTCTTTGCAAATTTTCAATAGGATGCATTTTAGCTCTATGCGAAGGTCTGTCTGCCATCCGTCCGTATTCCATCACCCATCTTCTATTAACTTTTTGATGTCAACCCTCTAGCACTTTCATGTTGATTCCGATCTTTCCCAAACTTAGCCAGAGTCTTAATATCGATGAAAGCTCGAACAAGTTCGAACACTACCAATATCGGATAATAAAAAGCAGAGTTATGGCCGTTGATTTAATGAAAAATGCTATATTTTGCCTCATCAACACCCTAACACCTTCATTTTGCATCCAGTCTTTACCAAACATGGCCAGTTGAAAACCACCAATATCAGATAACAAACATCAGAGTTATAGCCCTTGATCAAATGAACTTAAAGGGTGTCACTTGCCATGTGCTTATTTAAAGTTATGAGCTAGGTGAGGTTGTAGGTTAAAGTTCTATGAAAAGGGGTATTACTCTGCCAAAAGGAAAGTTAGATTTATTTGATAAGATGAAGATGTTTATGAAGTTTCATAAAATATAGGTCAAATACTTTTCAAGTTATGGCCAAGGTCAGGTTGCAATTTAAAGTGTGAAAGACGAACGACGATGGAGGATGACAACAGATGACAGATAAAGTAATCTCCAGGTGTTTGCCATGCTACACTGGCGACACAAAAAGATATAGTTTGCCTTGTCAACACTCTAGCACCTTCCATCTGATCTTTACCAAACTTGGTCAATGTCTTAAAATCGATAAAAGCTCGGATGAGTTCGAAAAGGACCAATATCTGATATTAACAGCTTATTTATGGCCCTTGATTAATGAAAAATGCTATATTTTGCCTTCTCAACACTCTAGCAAATTCATTTTGTATCCAATCATTGCCAAACTTGACCAGAGTCTTTATATCAGTAATATCTCAGAAGAGGCTGAAAACCACCAATGTCGGACAATGTACGTCTGGGTTTGATTATTGGTCAACATAATTGAATAGCAAGTTTGATGCTTGTGACTCTTTCTTTGTGGTATAATATAACATAACAGCCGTCGCAAATTTGAACCTGATCGGAAAATGGACATTCACTTTAAACAAAAGAAACATTTTATTGGTTACCGCACCGCATACATATTTCAAATTTCAGTCCAAGTTGCAAATCTACTGCCTATCCAACATCAGTGGATCCATCAAGATTGCCGGTGTGCACTGGTATAATGGCAACAATGGATATATAGAGCCAAACTGTCCATGTCTTGCAATATGCTTTGACAATGGTAGATGTCAGATCATGAGGACTGAAATTGATGAAAGTGAGTACTGTTGTGCCATTTTATGCCCTGCCACAAAAATGGAGCAGGCATTTAGTGTTACTCTTGTCTGTCCATCCATACAAAAAAGATTTTGCATGCAAGATCTTTGTTAAGTCCATTTCTCATGACACCGGAAGCCATATGTTTCTAGCAAAAGTTAATCAGTATGAATGACTTTTACTTACTTTTTGCACTTTGTGTATTTACATAAAGTTTTACATTCAAATGTTACCATTCAAGGTTTTGGTCAAATCCATTTCTCAGACATCAGAAGTCATATAGAAATTTTGACAGTATGTATGTGTTACATAGTTTGACAATGAACAAAAATGACACATGCATTACAAACTTATTGCCCTTGATTATGTCAAATTAATGGAATTTAAGTTTGTTTATTGCTAATTTCAAACTCGTTAACACATACATCAATATTGGTCATTGTCAGATAATTCAAAGATCTCATTGAAACAAACCTCAAATAAATTTGGTTTGAAAGGGTTATAACTCCATAAGACACATCAATTTTAAACATTTGTGAATCTTATAGGAGATCTTATTAAAACAAATTTCAAATAAAATGTTGTGGAAAACAGAAGCCGTATTTTACAGTCTAACCTGGTATAAGAGACAGGAGAGATATCAAAAGTTATTTCTTAATACTGATGGTCTCTTATTACAGGTTCTAACATGCCTGACTTGCTATGAAACGTTTAGTCAATATTTACATGTAATTTGTATAAACTGTACATGAGTGTAAAGATTGTTTTTGTGAAGACTGATAATTAATTAATTGTATAAACATAAGAAATAAATATTAAAGCTATATACATGTATTATGAATTGAACTTTTTTTTTCAAAAAATCATTAATTTAATCAAATTCTTGCTGACAAAGTCTACCTTAGTTTTTTCAATCCGACCACCTAGCTGTAATAACCATTCATTTTCTACGTCTATATAGTTGTTTAAAATCATATCCACACCTTTTAATTTTTAAACAAGCTCGGCTTTTTTTTACTAAATGTTACGAATATTTTCAGGGTCATATATCCATGGTTAAATTTCATTAGAACTTGTTCTGTAGTGGACTTCTTCACATTATAAACATCAAGAATGTGCTGTACTCTACTAGCATCCATTAATTTCACCAAAAAAACAATTTTTGAGTCGTCAGTGGCTGACTCTTTGGAGTCGTGTGCTGCAATTTCTGAATATGGAGTTTTTGGTTGAGGAGCTTTACGCAGTTGGAGAATGTAGTCCCCTTTAACTTCCTCAAATACAACTTAATTTGATAAGGTGACTGACATGAACGTTATGTATACCGAATAATATAACTACTGATTGTGAAATAATGAAATAATTGTAATTGTATACAGTATAAACGTGTCTTTTTTGTAGATGTACCAAAATATTATGCGCATTAATACACCAGTTTTCGAACGAGGAGCTTTACGCACTTCGAGAATGTAGTTCCTTAAACTGCTTCAAGTATAACTTAATTTCATAAGGTGACTGACATGAACATTATATATACCGCATAATATAACTACTGATTGTGAATAATTGTCATTGTATACAGTATATACGTGTCTTTTTGCAAACGTACTAAAATACTAATACACGCATAAATATTTTATGAATGGAAAGTTTCAATAACGTAGTTACCCGGATGTCGAACATCTCATTAATATTAATTCATTTCATTCGATAGTGCAGCAGAAACTCGATCATTATCCATTAATCAGAACCATTAATTTGAAAATGTACACTCATTGACGAAAAATAAGCAATCAACACATTTTCCGCCCCAATTTCTAAACCAGTAAGCTAAACATGCCGCTCATGCGTGGCCTACAGCGTGACCTAGATAATGAGCTTTACAATCAAATTGGGAACTAAATGTCCGTAAATATTGTAGTGATTGTGCCTAGTACTTTGAGAAATAGTATGGCATCTACTACAAATAAATACACAAGTTGATGAAAAGAATTTGTCCAGAAGTGCTCATTTCTACTACCAGCAACAACAAGGTAAACAAATCAAATATTTTAAAGGGACACACGGCAATCTTTGCATTACGGTAAAAAGAAAAATCCAAATGTTTTGGCATTTACCCATGTAGTGTTTATTTCCTTGCTGGAATTCAATAAAAAATAATTATCTCACAGTGTATCAACAGGAAATCTATCGGAAAATACACTCGAAAACCAAAACCGACGCGGTTGCAAAAAATAATTCCGTCCCAAGCATTTTTCGAAAATTAGAAAAAATAATTTTTTCAATGTTGTGTGCCCAGATACTTCATCACATTGGTGGAATGTTATGCAGAACAATTTAAATAAAGGATGTTAGCAAGAAACCGTGCTTAAAAAAGTGTTTTTAATAAAAAACAAGGCCTTTGAAAAATTATTACTTTCGTACCCAGGTCATTCGACCTTATTGTAGCTTAGTTCATCTTGTATCTAACAAGCTTTTACCATGTTTTAGACATGTGTTAAGTGTCGTTATGCTGTAAATAAAGCAAATGCTATTGTGTTTTACTGCTCTTTACCACTTATTAATTAAGTTGATGCATTAATCAGAAGAAAATGCGCTATACCAGATACTGACCATACTTCTTTGTTTGTTTACAGTTCATATATTTTTATTGATATATTTTTTACTGCTTTAATTATTGATTAACTTTGCAATAACTTTTAACCTTATATCCCATTTTCTTTGTTTTTCTTAATATATACAACAAAATGTTTACAAACAGTATAAGTAGAGTTAGACAGATTTAAAAGAGCAGCTGAGCTATATACCAATATTCACAAGAAAACGAGAGGTTACAAGATATTCTACAGTTAACTGTATATGTTTATCCACCAGTTATATTGATTTCTGCTTACAATTTGCATACTCGCAATTAAAATAAAAAGTTGAACAACATAACTACATTTCTGTTTCTTTCATACCACCCTGATGTCTATAGATACAAAGACAAAATGCTTCCTTGCTGGCATAATGATGAAACACTAAATTCAGTATCTCTGTCAGGAATATATCATCTTGTCAAAATGAACAGCCTTACAAGTTTCTATTTGAACATAAAACCAGCAGGCCCCGTGTGGTTTTGGGGCAAAGAATAGCACCACTGCAGATCCCGTTGGAGGGATAGGCAGAGGAGTAGAACACCCCCAAAATCATGTTCACTTTATCATTTTTTGTTCATGCTCATTAAAGGTCTTCATCATGACCCCTGCATTGTTTCAGGTGCCATCTCGCTCAAATCACTAGAGCAGTGGCAGAAAAACAAACGTGGCTCCAGTATAAATGGAGTGTCTACAATAGAATTTGCAGCAACTCTGCAGTTCTGCAGGTGAGAAGGTTCTAGGCCCATTCTCCATATTTTATCTTGATGTACATGGAGGATGAACCAGGCATGTTCATTCCTGTTAGGCGCCATATAACTTTTCAGGTGTTGGTGCGCCTTAAAACCCAATTCAGTTCAATAAAATCAGCAGGTCAATCGATCACTTGTATTTCCTTTGAACAAATGCGCGAGTGTCTGATTTCCGTGTCATTTAACCTAACCATGCTTTGCTGGGTTGAACCAATACAGGCACAGATTCTTCACAAGTACCTAACAATGCATGTATCAATTCAGCTTGCTTACTCCAGTACAAAAAAACATCTCATGTTCTAAACAGCAACATTTCATTTTAATACGCCACACCTGTAAAATTTAACATAACCTTTAACCTCACCAAGAAGACAGACACTGTTCAATCTTGGGGACTCTCAGGAACTTCAGTCCTTTGATTTAATATTATTGTAGTTTTGCATGCAGATACAGCTTTTTGGCCTGAAAAAAGTGGGGGTACTTAATAAATGTTCCTTTATTCGACAGTGACAGATAAAGCAGGCAGACTACCTCAGTGTTTATTGTACAGAACATTATGACGACCTGCACATCCAGCATTAATCTGTTTAATAGATAAAAAGAGTAACAATGCAGAAAATGTGTACATGACAAAAAGGCAGACTAGCTCTAAGCCTTGTCAAATAAAAGGCACTCTGACAAAGTATTGTATATTACTCACAGATCCAGTATTGATAGACACAGGCATGGCAGTGTGTCAGATTGGATGGAACCACAATGGGGCGGTGCTAGCTGTAGCTGGCTCACAGAAGGCTATAGGGCAGGACAAGGAGGTCAATGTGGTACAGTTCTACGGACCGTTTGGAGAGGTATGTCCTGGTGAATCAATTATGAACGAATGTATATATATAATGTTTGCATGAGTTTGTAGATATATGGGATATATGTTATCAAATAAATGTAAGGTGGTGACGTGTGGATATTGTTTGCACTGATATTGCTCATCATTATGTTTATTATTGTAGACAAAAATTCATTGTAAATATGTCAAAAATTAAAGATTAAATGCCTTACAAAGGTTATTCACAGTAGATCACTGATCTGTCCACAGGTTAGCTGCCTACACCTTTGTGATCATGTTTGACTGGTCAGTGTGCTTTGTTACCTTTAAGAAAAATTGAGAGTACCCCATCAGAATAAGTGCTTGCTTTTCATACACCAGGATTATGATCTTCAGAAGCTCTCAGTGATAGGTGATACATATGCCCTGAACAACTTTCACTTTTAGTACATAACGTTTCATAGAATATAAAATTATTAATGAAATATCTTTTTTAGAAACATGAAATTAGTCTAGCAGACAAGGTATTACCTTATACACTTTCTTCAGATTTTGGAAATAAGGAAACACTAAACCAAACTGTGAAATATATTTTAAATGAGATGTAAACTTCAGTCCAGTCACTATTCTTAATGTAAACATTTGTATTTACAGCATCTGCGTACACTTAAGGTTCCAGGCAAACAGATGTACTCATGTTCATGGGAGGGTGGCAGTCTACGTGTTGCTCTTGCTGTAGACTCATTTATCTACTTCGCCAACATCCGACCAGACTACAAGGTCAGAGACACTTTCTACATTGGTTCCAGACACATGTTTGTTAAGTCAATGCGACAACCAAGATGGCCATCATGATCAAAACCTTAAAAAATCGTCTCAAGAACCACTGAACAGATTTCGACAGTTTCTCTTTATTAATGGTCGCCAACCTCACTATAAAAGTTGTACAAATGATTTTGTATGTTTTGAATAGACTTATATAGGGAAAAATTTAAAGCATCTTTTCTGAAACTGCAAAAGCCAAGAGAGTTTAATATTTTGCATTTGCTAAATTAACGCTTATGGTCCTCTATCAATTTTGTTCGAATGGTGACCCTAGGGTCAAATTTGGCCACACCCCAGAGGTCACATGTTTTACATTGACTTATATAGGGAAAACAAAAGATTTTCTTCTCTGAAACCACAGTTATACACTTCTTTAGCACGAACAGACGGATACAACTATCATACCAACGTCATTCCTGGGATCTGTAACCACCCCTGGGGACATAGCGCCCGGGTCATAATTTGGAATCTGTACATAAACAGACCACGATTCAACCATCCAACCAGCATCAGCCTGGGAAATGGCCTTTAGATCATAGCTTGAAAACTGTTGAGATCCCCACCCTATAACCTTATATACACTTAATGGAAATGAACAGAAGGATTCAACCATCCAGCCAACTTTTGCCCCAGGGACCATCCACACCCATGGGGACATAACCCCTTGGTCATAACTTGGAAATAGTTGAGATCCCCAACCTTTAACCATATATACACTGACTGGGACTGAAAGCTTTAAGGCACACGAGGGAATTTGTGATGGCGCGGCATTGACTGCATTAATTCTGTTATGAAATTATAAGCTTGTTTGACAATTTCTTCATCTTTGCAAAGACCTCAGCTAAACCATTTAGGGCCATTTTGGCTCTCTTGTTTTAACATCTAAATTGTCAATCCGTTTCTTTTCTTCAACAATGTTATTAGCTCTATATTGAAAGATATTTGTTTCAGTTTACTGTCTAGTAATTTCTTAAAAGTGAAAAAGTTGTTAATGTTGTTGTGAAAACCTGTATTTGACCATAAACATATTGCTTAAAACCTGCATTGGACCATAGACATCACGTCCAAAACCTGCATTGGACCGTAAACATCTCGTCCAAAACCTGCATTAGACCGTAAACATCTCGTCCAAAACCTGCATTGGACCATAAACATCTCGTCCAAAACCTGCATTGGACCGTAAACATCTCGTCCAAAACCTGCATTGGACCGTAAACATCTCGTCCAAAACCTGCACTAGACCGTAAAGATCTCGTCCAAAACCTGCATTGGACCGTAAATATCTCGTCCAAAAACCTGCATTGGACCGTAAACATCTCGTCCAAAACCTGCATTAGACCGTAAACATCTCGTCCAAAACCTGCATTAGACCGTAAATATCTCGTCCAAAACCTGCATTGGACCGTAAACATCTCGTCCAAAACCTGCATTGGACCAGAAACATCTCGTCCAAAACCTGCATTGGACCGTAAACATCTCGTCCAAAACCTGCATTGGACCATAAACATCTCGTCCAAAACCTGCATTAGACCATTAACATCTCGTCCAAAACCTGCATTGGACCGTAAACATCTCGTCCAAAACCTGCATTGGACCGTAAACATCTCGTCCAAAACCTGCATTGGACCATAAACATCTCGTCCAAAACCTGCATTAGACCGTTAACATCTCGTCCAAAACATGCATTAGACCGTAAACATCTCGTCCAAAACCTGCATTGGACCATAAACATCTCGTCCAAAACCTGCAATGAACCATTAGGATTTTCACCATAATATTTCCCAAGATATTAATATGTATATTAACTGACTATTTATAAAATGTATTTTGTCTACTTTACAGTGGGGTTATTGCTCCAACACTGTCGTTTACTCTTTCACTAAGCCAGACAGAGTTGAACACTGTGTTGTCTTCTGGGATACCAAAAACGGAGAGGTATGTTAAGCAGATGTATTTATTGCAATACCTGAAATTTAAAACTATATGACCTTGCAGTGACCACAAACAATAAGACTTTGGGTTAGAGACTATAATGTTGAGATCACCTCCCTGATAGTTAAAAATCTATACAGTTAAGTTCCTTTTAAATGTATTTGTACAATAATTCAATACAACAATTTTTTTTTTTTTTTTTTTTTCCAGAAATATATAAAGTATGTAAAGAACCTGATCAGCGTCACAGCATGTGGTGACTACTGTTGCTTAGCTACCAGAGCAGATGAGATGAACAACCAGTATGTGCTTGTTCTCTGTAACTCTATTGGTACCCCACTTGACTCCAAGTACATTGGTAGGTATCAATACATCTGTTTAAGGGCATGATAAGTTATATGTCACTTAAAATGAACCTTATAAGGAAAAGGCTCATTGCAAAAGTTGGTTTATTCTCTCCAGCCTTTTCAAAGAAAAATGGAGTGATATAGAAACAGTTTCCGTCTGTTGAAACTTGGTATACAGCACTGACATTAATTGGACATTTTTAGCTCGACCATTTGGAGAATAAGAGAGCTTATGTAATCACGTCAGCGTCCCAGTCCACATAGAGCTTGGCGTGTAAACTGTGTTTAGAGGCCTATATCTCTTACATGTATTGTCTTGGCTCAACCAAATTTGCACATGAGCTTCCTTATAGCATTATCTTCAGGGTAAGTAATATTGGTTCTGACAGCCCTTAAAATGTGCGATGTCCCATTTCATATCAAATTAAACATGTAAGCTGTGTTTACAGGTCTATATCTCTTACATTTCTTGTCCTAGCTCAACCAATTTGGGCCTGGGTTTCCTTATAGTATTATCTGGGGGGCTGCATAAGCAATGTTGTCTTCTTAATATTCTGGGCTTCCCTGGAGCAAAAGTTGTGATGTCCCATAAACTGTGTAAACGCAGATCTTTGTTTGCATGTAAGCTGTTGTATATATCTATATCTTTTAAACTGTTTGTCTTAGCTCAATCAAATTTTCGTTGGGAATCCTTATAGCATTATCTAGATGGGTGCATAAGTAATGCTAACCTAATGCTTACCTGAACCCCTTCTGGATTTCAACTAGAAACTTTATTCCCTGTACCAATATAGTGTATTCCATGTATCTATATTGTTGTTGGTTAAATAAAAATGAAGTCTGCAAATGGTTACAAACTTATTTTCAACAGGTTTCAGGTTTACACTTCCACTTTACATCACCAAACATTAACAGATATCTTTTAATGCTCCTGCTTTTTTAAAAGAATGTTGGAAGGCATATAGTGTAACCACTGTCTGTTTGTCGGTCTGTCTATGCATCCGTCCATGCCGAAAATGTTGTCTTGACGCTTAACTTGGGTGATTGATATCCAATCTCCAAACTTGGTCACTTTGTATATGGGACAAGGTCTTGGCCAAGTTCGATAATCGGCCCCATTGCCTCAGTAATTTAAGAGTTATGTTCCTTGGAAGAGTAAAAATTCACAAAATTAATGTTTTCTGGACACTGACTCCGGGTAATTGTTACCCGACCTTCTCCAAACTTAATCAAATTGTATATAGGCACAATGTCTTGGCCATGTTCGATAATCGACCCATTTGCCTCAAGAATTCCAGAGTTATGCTGGTTGAAATAGTAAAAATTCACGAAGTGAATGATTTCCTGACGGGGAAATTGTTATCCAGTCTTCTCCAAACATGGTCAAATTGTATATGGGCACAATGTGTTAGCCAAGTTGTATATGGGCACAATGTCTTAGCCAAGTTGTATATGGGCACAATGTGTTAGCCAAGTTGTATATGGGCACAATGTGTTAGCCAAGTTTGTATATGGGCACAATGTCTTAGCCAAGTTGTATATGGGCACAATGTCTTAGCCAAGTTGTATATGGGCACAATGTCTTGGCCAAGTTGTATATGGGCACAATGTCTTAGCCAAGTTGTATATGGGCACAATGTCTTGGCCAAGTTGTATATGGGCACAATGTCTTAGCCAAGTTGTATATGGGCACAATGTCTTGGCCAAGTTGTATATGGGCACAATGTGTTAGCCAAGTTGTATATGGGCACAATGTCTTAGCCAAGTTGTATATGGGCACAATGTCTTAGCCAAGTTGTATATGGGCACAATGTCTTGGCCAAGTTGTATATGGGCACAATGTCTTAGCCAAGTTGTATATGGGCACAATGTCTTAGCCAAGTTGTATATGGGCACAATGTCTTAGCCAAGTTGTATATGGGCACAATGTCTTAGCCAAGTTGTATATGGGCACAATGTCTTAGCCAAGTTGTATATGGGCACAATGTCTTGGCCAAGTTGTATATGGGCACAATGTCTTAGCCAAGTTGTATATGGGCACAATGTCTTAGCCAAGTTGTATATGGGCACAATGTCTTAGCCAAGTTGTATATGGGCACAATGTGTTAGCCAAGTTGTATATGGGCACAATGTCTTAGCCAAGTTGTATATGGGCACAATGTCTTAGCCAAATTGTATATGGGCACAATGTCTTAGCCAAGTTGTATATGGGCACAATGTCTTAGCCAAGTTGTATATGGGCACAATGTCTTAGCCAAGTTGTATATGGGCACAATGTCTTGGCCAAGTTGTATATGGGCACAATGTGTTAGCCAAGTTGTATATGGGCACAATGTGTTAGCCAAGTTGTATATGGGCACAATGTGTTAGCCAAGTTGTATATGGGCACAATGTCTTGGCCAAGTTGTATATGGGCACAATGTGTTAGCCAAGTTGTATATGGGCACAATGTGTTAGCCAAGTTGTATATGGGCACAATGTCTTAGCCAAATTGTATATGGGCACAATGTCTTAGCCAAATTGTATATGGGCACAATGTCTTAGCCAAGTTGTATATGGGCACAATGTCTTAGCCAAGTTGTATATGGGCACAATGTCTTGGCCAAGTTGTATATGGGCACAATGTGTTAGCCAAGTTGTATATGGGCACAATGTGTTAGCCAAGTTGTATATGGGCACAATGTGTTAGCCAAGTTGTATATGGGCACAATGTCTTGGCCAAGTTGTATATGGGCACAATGTGTTAGCCAAGTTGTATATGGGCACAATGTGTTAGCCAAGTTGTATATGGGCACAATGTCTTAGCCAAATTGTATATGGGCACAATGTCTTAGCCAAATTGTATATGGGCACAATGTCTTAGCCAAGTTGTATATGGGCACAATGTCTTAGCCAAGTTGTATATGGGCACAATGTCTTAGCCAAATTGTATATGGGCACAATGTCTTAGCCAAATTGTATATGGGCACAATGTCTTAGCCAAATTGTATATGGGCACAATGTCTTAGCCAAATTGTATATGGGCACAATGTGTTAGCCAAGTTGTATATGGGCACAATGTCTTAGCCAAATTGTATATGGGCACAATGTGTTAGCCAAGTTGTATATGGGCACAATGTCTTAGCCAAATTGTATATGGGCACAATGTCTTAGCCAAGTAATCAGCCCTATCACCTCAGCCACAGTGATACCCCTTAGAATATTAATGTTGTCCGAAAGACAATTTCCTTATTAATATTTTAAACAATATTTTATTCAAGTAATGAATGGGATTGGACAACAGGCAGTGCCTATGTAATACCACTGTCCTTATTAGTATGTGAAGCAATAGAGGGGGCATCTGTGTCCTAAGGATACAGTTCTAGTCAGTATAGATTTGTTTTATGAAAAATAGTTTGCATAGAATAATATATAAATACTGAATACAACAGTGTGGGGAGACATTTTTTTACTACCTTTATTTATTCTCTTTATTTATAGAAATGGACCCTGTCTATCTCACGATGACCAAGACCCACATAATATGTGCATCACGGGAGGCATTTTATACATGGCAGTTTAAGAACCCAAAGAAACTTTCCACACTGGAGGTGGCGGGTAGGAGAAAAACAGGTGCTGAAAGGTTGGTTGGCTTCTGCCTTTATTTATATAGAAGGCTTTAATCAGGCTTTCAAAAACAGCTGTTTAAAGCCAGAAAATCTCAAACTAGCTTATTTTAATTTGTTTGTTTGTTTGTTTGTTTTATGTCATTTTCAACAAATGCAAAGTTTATATGACTGTCCATTTCTTTGTGGTGGAGGCAGACCACCCACTTTTCCTGGGTCGAACCAGTACTGTAAGAGTCGATACTTCCTCACAAGTCGAGCTCCCAGTGGGATTCGAACCCACAATGGTGAGAGGCTCGGGTTTACAACACAATGTCGTTAACCATTCGGCCACGGAGACGCTAGCTTAATCATATTGTAAAGGTCAAGGCCAATTTCTGGGTTTAGCGGTATATTTTTGGTCACAAACTTAACATTGGGTATCATTGAAGATGCGTTACAAGTCATGAATATGATTAGTCCAAGTCCAGATAATAAGGTAAATTGAATCATTTTAGGACAAAAACAAGAAATGTCACAAATAAGTGACAACTGCCCTAGAAGTTCATTTGACGTTTGACCTCCAAGTTTGATGTTTGAGGTACAAACCTGATTCTTGTGTTTGACACACCTCATTGTGATTAATATTTGTTTGAAGTTTCATGAAATTCTCTCAGTACTTTCATAGTTATGGCCGAGACATGATTCAGAGACATCAAATGCATAAATAGTAAAATGGTCATGGGCTTTAACTTCAGTTGGGAACGAGATGTTACAGCGATAGGTAGCTTATATGGAAAGGAAGGTTGGGATTGCATTTTAGGTCACTGGTTGAAAGTCATGTCACTGTTACTAAAAATAGAAAAATGGTTTCCGGGCAATAACTTCAGTTAGGAGTGAGATATTGAAGAAACTTGGTTTGTAGGTAGGTTATATGGAAAGACATATTGGAATGAAACATAGTAGAAAGCTGTCCGTATTTGTCAGTGTATACATGCACACATAGCGTGCACCCGACTTTGAGACAAAGATCCTCGGAAAAATATTTTTGTTTGTATTGTACCTCTAAATTGCACATGGAAACTTTTGTAAAATGAAATCTGATTGGCTAAAAATAAGCTGCATGTTAGACGGTGTTTGTGTTATTTACTCCAGTTTCAAAAAACTTCCCCATGTTTGTTATGTTCTCAACACCTATTCAAACATCTCAACACCCACTCAAACTTATCAAGTAATTATTAACAATCAAAAAAAATTTGCTCCATAATTTGTGCAGGATTGCACTGCACCCACTGTCTTTAAACTTTATAGTTAGATTGTCCTTGCTGAAATAAGCACATTGGCAAGTGGCATAAGTGTTCTGTGGAACACCCTTCTAGTTTCAAAAGACGGTTACAATTTACTAAATCTTCCATGCATGTTTGTCTCCCTCAAAATAATCTAGATCAGGAAATGGGAAGTTTTCTTTGTCAAAATGGAATGAGTGTTTTTTTGCCCCCACCACCAAATGGTGAAGCCATGACGTTAGCCATGTCCGAGTGTCTGCCCGTCCGAACTAACGTTTAGCAGTTAGGAGCTACTGATATTAGAGTTACCCGAGTTCTGTCCCTTTTACATCAAATTTAACTTTTTCTGCTGATTGTTTTCAATGGGGGCATCCGTGTCCCATGGACACATTTCTGGTTAAAAGTTCCTTCTTTTGAAAGTAAAAAATAACGAAGAATATATTTCTTTCTATTTGTTAACTTCCATAATCAGCAGAAAAATAGACGGCACACATCGGCACACATCTGAAGGTAGCCGGTCAATTCTGCCAGCTGGTGGTGCTTATTGAAATTCCTGGGATGGTCCCCTAGGTCTGTGGTTTCCAAATTTGATAATTAGATCAACGCGTCATCCAAGATGGTCACAGTTACTATAACAGTTGAAACCTCAAAAAGTCAAGAACCACAGATTTCGACTGATCAAAGAGCAGCAGAGCTTATGCCGTGGTGCGTCGTCCGTTTTTTGTGGTGACTACTCCTCTGAAACTACTTGAGGGATTTTCATGTAACTTCACAGGAATGTTGCTCTTGATGTCTAGTTGATCCTAACAAAAATTCAGGTCGGCCATCACGGCTAAAAATAGATTTTAAAAATGAGACTTTGTGGTGACTACTTCTAAAAAAACGTAAGTGATAATGAATTAGAACCTTTATCAAAATGACTGGTGCAACATGTACTTGGTCCTAACCAAGATTCATTTTGATTCGATGTCAAACATGGCCGCCAGCGGCCATCTTTGTTTACCTAGAATTATATAGGAAAAACTTGTGGCGACTACTCCTTTGAAACTACTTGACAGATTTTCATGAAACTTCACAGGAATGTTGCTTTTCATGTCTAGTTGATCCTAACAAAAATTCAGGTCAACCGGAAATTCAAGATGGCTGCCACGGCTAAAAATAGATTTTAAAAATGCGATTTTGTGGTGGCTACTTCTCAAAAAACGTAAGTGATATTGATTTGAAAAACCTTTACCAAAATGACTGCCACGACATGTAGTTGGGCCTAACCAAAGTTCATTTTGATTGGATGTCAAACATCGCCGCCAGTGGCCATCTTTGTTTACATAGAATTATATTGGAAAAATAGAAACTTGTGGTGACTACTCCTCTGAGACTACTTCATGGAATTTCACGAAACTGGAGTGGAATGTTGCTCTTGATGTCTAGTTGACCCTAGCAAAAATCCAGATCGGTAGGAAATTCAAGATGGTCGCCACTGCTAACAATAGATTTAAAAAATGCGACTGTGGTGACTACTTCTCAAAAACTGAAAGTGATATTGAACCTTTGCCAAAATGACTGGCATGAAAAGGACAGAAAACCTAATAATGTTTACATTTAATTTCTGTGTTTAGGATCCGTCTTCGTCCATCCGATTTTCACGAAACTTCACAGGAAGTATCAGTATGATGTCTAGTAGTGCATATTTTAAAGACGTTCGGGATGAAGGATTTTTGGCCGAGTTATGGGACATTGAAGTGTTCGAAATCTAAAGCTTGTCTGCTCAACTCCTTCATCTTCATGAAACTTCACAGGAAGTATCAGAGTGATGTCTAGTAGCGCATTTGTCAGGAGGTTCCGGTTAAATGATTTCTGGTGGAGTTATGGAACTTTAAGTTTTAATTGTATGAAGTAAACTCGGTCCTCAATGAAAACTTGAACAAGTTCATCTTCAAGATTTGTTCATGTTTTACAAGCATTTTACAAGCATTCCTGGTTATATGATTGAATCCCACAAACTATATTACATTGAACATTAAATTGCTCAAAATGTCATTGCGTCTTTAGCATTTAGATCAGTACAAGTCCTCATGGGCCTCTTGTTAATGCACTTCCACAGAGTTATGGCCCTTTATTCCGGGAGCATCCATCGGTTATACCTGTTTTTTGTATTAGAATGCAACTAATTGTTTACACCTATATTTCATGCAGATTACACCATATAGATGACCATCCAACTGGTGGACCAGCTCTGGATGATGTGGACTTCAGTAAGGCATTCAGTGTAAGTGAAATAAAGACAGATTAAAGACACCAAGGCAATCTCACATGTGCAAGTAATAACTACCCGAGTAACCTACACATGGTAGAATATCAAAATATAGTAATAGTATTATTTTAAAAGTGAATAAATGAACGAATAGATGGCGAGTTGTCCGTCATACGTTTACTTTTGCCTTGTGAACACGATAGAGCCTTCATTATTAATCAGATATTTACAAGGGTCTTTATATCAATAAAAGCTCAGACAAGTTCGAAAGCCAGGCAGATCAGATTAGTTTCACTGGAGTTATGGCCCTTGATTTGCTGAAAATCCCAATAATGTCACGAATTTTGACATCACCCATTGGGGCCCCCTATGGGATAATCTGGTCAGAAATCACCAAAAAATGCATATCTTGTCCAAATGTGAATGGTTAGGATTCAAATTTGGTATGGCCATTTATGGACTCGAGGCAGATATGTAAAATGGGTTTACACCTCTTGTATAAAAGGGTTACAGCTTCGGGAACTTGCAGTAATTTACTATTACAGAATTTCCGCCTTGTGATGCTAACTTCTTCTATACCCTTTGAGATATCAAGTTCATGTGTGGTGTATTTCTTAGTTAAGGATGTGTAGATGCGCAATAAGCTCTATGGGTAATCAGGTAAAAAAAAAAAAAAAATGCATATCTTATCCAAATGTGAATGCATTGATAAAACGTGTTTTGTTACTCTAGCGTAAAGGGGCCCCTCCTCGTGGGTACTTGCATTTTTTTATGTTCGACTGCCTTTTTGCTCAATGCAGGGCAAAGGGTTTTGTCATAAGTGCCACAACAACTAATATTCATTCCCTCAACCAGAGCAAGTAGAGTGATACAGGTTGTTTTTCCCCATATCTCAAAAACTGATTGTCGGAAAGCTTGTAAATGCTTTTGATTCTAATATGGTATGGTCATTTCGTGACTCAAGGCACTACAAATATAAAACGGGTTTTGTCCTCCTGCATAAAGGGGCCCTTTACATGGGTACAACTTGGAGAACTTGCATAAGTGCTACAACTATAAAATGTGCAATAAAGGCAGACCTAGGTTTGCATGTAAGCATGTATGTATCTATAATTTTGGTTTGGGATTTCTTATAGCATTATGCATCTTATTCCTACTTCACCCATATTGGGGCATGGTCTCCCTGCCCCCCCCTCCCCCCCCCCCCCCCCCCCCCCCCCCCCCCCCCCCCCCCCCCCCACACACACACCTCCACAATTTATTTTTTTACATATTTCTGTGTTGTTTTAGTCAATTCTTACACATATATGTTGTCCACCCGTCCCCACTCGAAACTCTTGTTTTTATTTTTGTCTCGCCTTTTCGCAGAAAAAAAGAGACATAGGTGTTGCTTTTCCGGCGGCGGCGTCGGCGGCAACATTCAAGTTTTGCGTTTAGGTCATTTTCTCACAAACTGTATGCACTAGACCTTTCAAACTTTGCTTATAGTTGTATCATGGGTGGTACATCGCAACTAGACAAAGCAAATGTGGAAGTGACCTTGACCCTCCAAGCAAAGGGCAGATAACTTACTAATTTTTAGGTTCAAGTTTTGCGTTTAGGTCATTTTCTCACAAACTGTATGCACTAGACCTTTCAAACTTTGCTTATAGTTGTATCATGGGTGGTACATCGCAGTGTGACAAAGCAAATGTGGAAGTGACCTTGACCCTCCTAGCAAAGGGCAGATAACTTACTAATTTTTAGGTTCAACTTTTGCATTAAGGTCACTTTTTCACAAACTGTATGCACTAGACCTATCAAACTTTGCTTAGTAGTTGTATCTTGGGTGGTACATGGCAACGTGACAAAGCAAATGTGGAAGTGACCTTGACCCTTCAAGCAAAGGGCAGATAACTGAATAATTTTTAGGTTCAACTTTTGCGTTTAGGTCACTTTTTCACAAACTGTATGCACTAGACCTTTAAAACTTTGCTTATAGTTGTATCTTGAGTTGTACATCGCATCGTGACAAAGCAAATGTGGAAGTGACCTTGACCCTCAAAGATAACCTTATAATTTTTACCTTCAACTTTGGGGGCAGATAACCTTATAATTTTTACCTTCAACTTTGTTGTTTAGGTCACTTTTTCACAAACTGTATGCCTAAGACCTTTCAGACTTTGCTTATAGTTGTATCTTGAGTGGTACATTGCAACGTGTCAAAGCAAATGTGGATGTGACCTTTACCATCCAAGTATAGGGCAGGGAACTTTAATTGTTACATTTACATCACTTTCTCATGAACTAGAATTATGCACTAGATGTTTTAAACCTAATTTATAGCTTAATCTTTAGAAGAAGACATTCTATTTTGACGTAGTTGTGTCTTCGTTAGTGCATCTTTTTTTTTTGGATGGATGGATTTCATGTATGACCTTGACCACCTACTTTTTGGAGCTGATGATTTTTAGCTCTACTGGCCAAAGGCCTTCATTTTTCATCCGATCTTTACCAAACTTTACAAGATTGTTAATATCAATGAAAGCTCGCAGAAGTTTGAAAACAGCCAGATCGGACCAATACCGGCGGAGTTATGGCCCTTGATTTAGTTAAAAATGCCTCATTAATACGATAGGGCTTTCATTTTTCATCTGATCTTTACCAAACTTTACCAGATGTTTTTCCTTTTTTTTTATTATTAGTATTTTTTTTTTTTAATTCATTTTTTTTTAATTATTTCTTTTGTTTGAATTATTAGTATTTTTAAAAATATTATTTTTTTTATTTATTTTTTTTTTATTTATTTTTTTTTCTAATTTTCTTGTTTCATTTTTTTTTTTATTATTTTTGTTAGGCCAAACAAAATGAATACTTCGTTTCCGCTAACGTCTTGAAAAAAAATAGGGTAGGTAGGTAGGCACAACTTTTTTTTTCTTTTTTCTTTTTTTTCTACGCGATATAAAATAGTAGGACTTTATAGGTTACTTTTTCTATGTAATATCATTGTATTTCAATATATGTTGTATTAATACGTAATATCATTGTATTTCAATATATGTTGTATTAAAACATACTTTATTGAATAAATGAATATAAACAAGTTTAAAAAAGATTTGTTGTCTCTTTATTTCACCCTAAAATAAACATCAAAATATTTAAAAAAAAATCCATATAAACCTCTAGAACAAGTTCAATATTAAATGAGCTAGAACAGGTCCCAGTATCACGAATAAACTTAAGTTGAGAGTTTAACTTGACTCAAAATGTCTTTATCAAATAGTAACCGAAATAATTATTTTACATTAATATATGGAAAATTAGTAGAGTTTGTTGTTATACTTTAACTCAAGTACTCAAATTGTTACTCTATAAATATAATTTATTTTACCAAGATTTAAGAAAATGAATTTGAGATGGATGCTATTATAGATCCGACTCAAATACATTTCTTCATTGTTTTCCAAGCAACTGTAGATTTTCACAATAATAACTTTTCACAATATCAGTAAAAGATCTATATACAATGATTTCCAGCAAAATTAAAATGATCCAATACAATATTAACTCAGAATTGTAATGTCAGAGACAAGTTAAGTTCAGAGTCTGAGTTGAAAAGTTGAGTTGTTTCGTGATATTGGGACCAGACTGGAGTATTAAACAAGAGTTAAAAGACTAACTGCATACATGTGTTACATTTTCACCAAACTGCAAGTTTGAAGATGATTATTATGACTTTAATTAATATAGCAAAATCAACTTGTCTATCCAGTAAATACTTGACTGTTCTCTCCAGCCTTAATTAGAACAATGGTATTTTTAAACTGATGTCGGGTACATAGCAAAAACATAATACAATTTCAATATTAAAATAGTGTATGGTATTAAACGAGACTTCTCAGATTTTGATTGTTGTGTTATGTTGTAAAAACAGTTTAAATACTCGGACATTTTTGAAGCTCACATCTCAGAGATTTTCCAAATCTACAAATATGCTTCCTTCTTTGCATGCCCGTCTCTAGAACTTTTCATGTGGGTAAAACACCCGGAAAAATAGCCTTGGAGAACACTGTCAGATGGTTTGTCTGACTAAATTTAATGACTTTTCTTGTTAACAGTATTGCCAAATGGACGCTGTGTGATAGGAATTTTTCCTGAATCCTTGCATGGCTGACAAATAGGCAACACAGTTTTATATCTCATTTTCAATTCCCCGTCTTTAAGGCATTCAATTTGTGTCGAGTGAGGTGTTTGCTGAGTTTTCATCTGTGTTTACATGAGTGGAACCAGAAACAGTGAAAGTAGGGCCAGATTTCTCGAAATTTTCGCTGGGTTGCACACCGTGATATTCCGAAAAAATGTCAATTATTCTGCTTGAATTCTTAACTGGGTACAGTTTTTTCAATCCAGGAAAATGTCTGCATTTGTCAAACGTAACCAGCAGTAAACTTGTTGCCATGTCGTTAAAATTAGGGACAAACTCAACAGATCTGATGACGAATTTTTCCAAAAAACATTGTCACCGTAAGGACACTTGCATCGGTAGACGCTTTATTGACATGCGTTTCAAGTATCGGGACGACAAATTACCGGAAAGATTTATATTATGCGGAAAGGAATAGAAAAGAGCAAAAACGATCGAACATATTTTTTATTACAAAAACGGTGAAAAAAACTGTAGGGTCGGCAAGAAAAATAGGGTCGGTCGGGTTAGCGGAAACAGAGTATTCATTTTGTTTGGCCTTAGCAGGAAGCATTGCTGTGCATTTTGCTTCTTTTTTTTTCCGGTTCATTGATTTTTGATGGAGTTATAGGCCCTTGACATTTTTTTTTTAATTTCTTTATTTTTAATTTTTTTTTAATTTTCTTATTTCATTATAATTGTTTTTAAATTTTGTTTGGTGTTAACGCCGTGTTAGCAGGAAGCATTGCTGTGCCTATTACATTTTTTTTCCGGTTCATTGATTTTTGATAGTATTGCAGCCCATTGACTTTTTAGCTCTACTGATCAGAGATCAGCAGAGCTTATGCCGTGGTGCGGCGTCCGTCGTCCGTCTGTCCGTCTGTCTGTCCGTAAACTTTTATTTGTAGCGACAACTCCTCTGAAACTACTGGATGGATATTCATGAAACTTTACAGAAATGTTGCCCATAAAGTCTAGTTGATCCTAGCAAAAATTCATGTTGATGTGAAATCCAAGATGGCCGCCAAAGCTAAAAATAGAGTTTTAAAATACAAGTTTGTAGCGACTACTTCTTGAAAACTATAAGTGATATTGATATGGGACTTTTTCTAAAATGATCAGCATGACATGATGTTGATCCTTGTCAAAAATCATTTTGATTCAACGTTAAACATGGCTGCCAGCGGCCATCTTTGTTTACATAGAGTTATATAGTAAAAACTTGTAACGACTACTTCTCTGAAACTACTTGACGGATTGTCATGAAACTTTACAGGAATGTTGCTCTTGATGTCTAATTGATCCTAGCAAAATTTCAGATCTGCCAGAAATTCAAGATGGCCGTCACAGCTAAAAATAGATTTTTAAAAAATAAGTTTTTAGCGACTACTTCTTGAAAACTATAAGTGATATTGATATGGGACTTTTTCTAAAATGATCAGCATGACATGGTGTTGATCCTTGTGGAAAATTATTTTGATTCGACGTTAAACATGGCTGCCAGTGGCCATCTTTGGTTACATAGAGTTATATAGTAAAAACTTGTAGTGACTATTCCTCTGAAACTACTTGACGGATGTTCATGAAACTTCACAGGAATGTTGCTCTTGATGTCTAGTTGATCCTAGAAAAATTTCAGGTCGGCCGGAAATTCAAGATGGCCGCCACAGCTAAAAATAGATTTAAAATAAATAAGTTTGTAGCGACTACTTCTTCAAAACTATAAGAGATATTGATATGGGACTTTTTCTAAAATGATCAGTATGACATGATGTTGGTCCTTGTCGAAAATCGTTTTGATTTGACGTTAAACATGGCCACCAGCGGCCATCTTTGTTTACATAGAGTTATATAATGAAAACTTGTAACGACTACTCCTCTGAAACTACTTGACGGATTTTCATGAAACTTCACAGGAATGTTGCTCTTAATGTCTAATTGATCCTAGCAAAATTTCAGGTCGGCCGGAAATTCAAAATGGCCGCCACGGTTAGAAATAGATTTTCAAAAAACAAGTCTGTAGCGACTACTTCCTGAAATCAAAATCAATCAGTAGAGCTTCAAGGTCATTGACCTCTTGTTTTTTTAAATTTCTTGTCAGTGCTACTCCTCCTAAACGCCTTGTTGGATTTCGACTAAACTTGGCAGGAAGTATTGGTAAGATGTCTTGTTGTGCATATCGCGCTTTTGTTCCAGTTTGCTGATTTATGACGGAGTAATGGCACTTTGACATTTTTACTTCAAATTTCTTGTCGGCGCTTCTCCCAAACGGCTTGTTGGATTTCTACAAAATTTGGCAGGAAGCCTCAGTATGATGTCTAGTTGTGCAAAGCATGGTATATCAATGAAATTTTGGACAAGTTCGAAAATTAGCTAGATCTAGTTAGTAACGACAGGTTATGGCCCTTGATTTGTTGAAAAATGCTATATTGTATTTTCCTTTGTTAAATCTGTAGTTACTTCATTTTTTATCTGATCTTTACCATATTTGTTTAGAATGTTAATATAAATCCTCCCCTCCACCCATTTTTATGAAATTTCATTCATAGAAGAAAGTGGGACAAATTAAAAAATGCCCATGCCGGACTAGACACAGCAGACATATTGCCCATGATTACCAGGTGAGCGATCTAAGGCCATCCTATCCCTGTTGTTTTTGCAATGTTTTAAAAAAAAATACTGATGGGAATTTTATGTCGACAACCCTTGATATAAGAGCCGTTTTAGTCAGTAGAGCATCTACAGGCCCTCTTGGGCCTCTTGTTTTTAAAGAATGGCATTTTGTCTTTAAACAAATGCACTTAAATTTCATCTCAGCAAACGGCAAACTCGATTGTTTTTAATTACTAAAATGTGTACAAACTTTCATTTAAGCATCATTGACCTTTTTATTTTTAAGTCCAGCCCCCGTTAGGCGAGACATGTGAATCCATGGATTTCTTGTTTTATTTGTTAGATATTTTTGTGTTTTTTTGGTCAATACTTACACTGCTAATAGTCGAGCTGCGCTGTTCTCCGACAGCTATTGTTAATAAAAAAAAATTGTGTGTGTTTTTTAGAATTGTTAGCATCATGAGTTTAAATTTTGATTGTGTGAATTTAATGATGAAACTCCTTGATATAACAGCCATTTTAGCCTGTAGAACATCCACAGGCCCTCATGCCCCGTGTGCTTCCGGGGGCCCCGTTTGGTTACGGGGCAAAGAATAGGGCCACTGCAGATCCTGTTGGAGGGGAAGGCAGAGGGGTAGAACCCCCCCCCCCCCCCCCCCACCCCCCACCCCCCAAAATTGTGTTAATTTTATCATTTTTCATTAAAGGTCTTCATCATGACCCCTACATTGTTTCAGGTGCCATCTCGCTCATATCACTAGAGCAGTGGCAGAAAAACTATAACGTGGCTCCAGCGTAAATGGAGTGTCTACAATAGAATTTGCAGTAACTCTGCAGTTCAGGGTGAGAAGGTTCTAGGCCCGTTCTCCATATTTTATCTCAATGTACATGGAGGATGAGCCTGCCTTGTTCATTCCTGTTAGGCGCCATATAACCTTTCATGTGTCAGTGCGCCTTAAAACCCCAATTCAGTTCAATTCAATTCATGTTCTTTATTATTATTAATGGTTGTTAACCCCTGGACTATCAACTTTATCATTTGAAGTCCCTGGAGTCAAAGATGGCTGTGTTGCCAGGATCCAAATTTTGTATATAGAGGTTTTACATATTTTTACATTGACTTACATAAGGAAAGACTTAAAACATCTTCAGTCAGCATTTGCGAGGGTACAATTTTTTCATCATTGCTAAGATCCTCAGGTGATTGATTCAGGGCCATTTTGACCCTCTTGTTTAATTAAATCTTCTTGGTGAGAGGATGGGCCCTATTGATTAAGGGTCAGTAGGTGAAAAGTCAAGGTCACTGTGATCAGATAGTGAAAACAAATTTCCTCTCAATTACTTTTGAAGGACTGTGCTCACCTTCTGTAAACTTATAACTTGATTTGTCTTGGTGAGAGGCTGAACCATATTGATTTTGGGGTCAGTAGGTCAAAGATCAAGATCGCTGTGGTCTGATAGTGACAAATTATTTCTGCTCGATAGCTTGTGAACGATTGCACGCAGTCTTCAAACTTTATATTGATTGTCATTAGTGAGAGGATGACCTCTATTGATTTTGTGGTCTGTATATCAGAAATCTAGGTCGCTGAACTGATAATGATAATGAAAACTCGTTTCTGCTCAGTAGCTGTTAGGTTAGTTTAAATTTATTTATTTAACATTGATTGTAACAAAAGCCCTCTGAACTTATTTTAATCATGCTCAATGTCTTCCTGGGTAGAACCAGTATTAATCAAATGCAGATAAAGTGTCTTACTCAGGGACACAACACATATGGTCATGGTAGGAATCGAACCCACGACTTTTCGATCTTGGGCCCGACGCTCTACCACTAGACGACAGCGCTTAGGTTAGGTTACAAGTCATTTTCACTGATAAGTACAAGACAGCTGACACAGGTGTTATGAAGAACACATATCTAGTTGATTTTCAAGACTATACTTTGTGATTTTACTGCAATCAGTGAGTTTGGGAGATGGATCCATGTATTTTGAAAGACCCTCATGAGATTGTGTTTTGAAAGCCCCTCGTGAGATATCACATGTATGAATATTCTTGTAATGAAAACTTTTATTTATATGTTGTTTTTCCTTAACAGGGAACAGAGGATCAGATCTGCTGTGTGTGTGCCTCAGACAAGATACTAATTGTGGTATGTTCTTAAATTTGCTCCTGTTCTTACCCCGGTTTAATGCAGTTGCCAAGTCAAAATATCCTTTCATCGTTTACAAGGTAAATCATTTAAGTCCTTATTATTTAGCTATATTCATTACATCTCATATACACATGTATGATCACAAGTACTTTACTCTCAGACCATAACTAAGACACAGTTGTTAAATTGATACTATTTTACTTATCATTGGCCTCCTTTTATCTTTGTATTATATAATTGATTATTAACCTTGCCACTAAAGCTAATTTCTAAGCCACTGTTTGTCCTACGTTTTTATACCCCTGCCATTTGAAGAATATAGTGTTAATGATCTTTTCTGACATTCATTGATATAAAGGCACTGAGAAAGTTCAATTTTATTTTGTTTGTAGTTAGAATACACACCATAACTTGTGAATTAAAACTGTCTGTTGTATAAGCAATTAAGAAGTGAAATTGGTCTGTAAGTTTTAGCTTAACTGATCACAGATCAGCAGAGCATATGCAGGTCCGTCAAACATGACCACCAGCGGCCATCTTTGTAAACATGTCCACCATAACATAGTTATATAGGAAAATCTTGTGGCAACTACTCTTCTGAAATGATTTTTATGAAACTTTACAGGAATGTTGCCCATAAGGTCTAGTTGATCCTAGCAAAAATTCAGGTTGATGTGAAATCCAAGATGACAGCCACAGCTAAAAATAGATTTTAGAAACTTTGTGTTGACTACTTCTCAAAAACAATAAGGGGTATTGATTTGGAAATAAATTGACTGGAATGACATGTAGTTGGTCCTAAACAAAATTCATTTTGATTTGAAACATGGCTGCCATCGGACATCTTTGTTTACACAGAGTTATATAGGAAAAACTTGTGGCAACTACTGCTCTGAGTTACACTTCGCACGAGTGCAGAAAAAAGCGAAATGGTGATTGTCAGGAAACTTTAAAGGAATGTTACTCTTGTTACAAAAATTAATCTCATTTGAGAAATATTGAAAATAAATTGTATTAAATCTGACATATTCAAGGGCTGCTTGGACTTCAAACATGCCTCCAAACATGACCACACAAAAATGTGTATTGTTTAATGATTAACAAACACTACCCCTTCAAATAATGACAAACATATAAAAAGTTAGGATACCATTCCAAGATCTAGCTGTTCAGATCTTCAGGAGCGCGTTTCAAGGTCATGAACCTGACCTCCTGTTAGTATTAAGCCTGGATATTTTTCTTTTGGTTTAACAGTAATTATTTAAAATTATTTTTTTAACCCTGTTAGCATTTGTGAATAGGCGCCACAAACAATGGTTAATTGAAAAATTAGTCACAATCGATCACTATTAAATAAAACATTAAATCTTTTGTTGATTATGATTATGATTACTTGAGAATTTAATTTGAATAACAGTAATAATCAACATTATATAAAACAGGAGAAAATAAATACATTTTTAGCTCGACTATTCAAAGAATAAGAGAGCTTATGTAATCACCACTGAGTCGGCGTCGGCATCGGCGTCGGCGTCCCACATCAAGGTTTGCGTGTAAGCTGTGTTTACAAGTCTATATCTCTTACATTTCTTATCCTAGCAAAACTAAATTGGGCCCATGGGCTCCCATGGAACCCAAATTATGATAAATTACGAGCCCATAAAATGTGTCCCATTTCACATCAAATTTTGCGTGTAAGCTGTGTTTACAAGTCTATATCTCTTATAAATCTTACCCTAGCACAATCATATTTGGCCATTAGCTTCCTTATAGCATTATCTTAAGGGCTGCTTAAGTAATTTTGGTTCCTGTAACCCCTGGGCTCCCATGGAACCCAAATTCTGATAGCCCTTAAAATGTGTCTGTTTCACATCAAATTTTGCGTGTAAGCTGTGTTTACAGGTCTATATCTCTTGCATTTCTTGTCCTAGCTGAACTAAATTTTGGAATTGGTTTGCTTATAGTATGTTGTAAAGGGTTGGGTAATTCATTTTGTCTTCTGCAAATTCTGGGATCTCATGGAACCCAAATAGTGGTGGCCCATAAAATGTGCAATAGGCAGATCTAGGTTTGCATGTAAGCATGTATATATCTATAAATTTGGTTTGGGATTTCTTATAGCATTATGCATCTTATTCATACTTCACTCATATTGGGGCATGGGCTCCCTCCTCCCCCCACTCCCCCACTTTACATATTTCTGTGTTGTTTTAGTCAATTCTTACACATATATGTTGCCCCCTCCTCCCCCCCCCAAGCCCCCCGCCTCTCACTACTACCCCCCCCCCCCCCCCCCCCCCCCCACTCCACTTGAAACTATTTTTCTTTTTTTAACATATTTCTGTGTTGTTTTAGTCAATTCTTACACATATATTCCCCCTCCCCCCCCCACACCCCAAGCCCCCCCCCACCCCGCCTCTCACCACCACGCCCCCCACTTGAAACTTTTGTCAATTGTTACACATGTTGCCCCCTCACCCCCTGCCCCCTCCCCCCACCCTCCCCACCACACACTCGAAACTAGAATATATATATTTTTTACATATTTCTGTGTTGTGTTGGTCAATTCTTACACATAGCTTCTTACACATATATGTTGCCCTCCCCTCACCCACCCTCGCCCACGCTCGAAATGGAATATTTTTATTTAATGTTTATTGTTTTTCAACATATATCTGTGTTGTTTTGGTCAATTCTTACACATAGCTTCTTACACATATATGTTGCCCCTTGCACCCCATTCCCTGCCTCTCCACACACACCCCCCACTCGAAATATTTTTATTTTTATTTTTATTTTGTTTTACCATATTTTTGTGTTGTTTTGGTCAATTCTTACACATATATGTTGCCCTCCCCACCCTCCGCCTCTCCCCCATCCTCTCCCCCATCCCCACTCAAAACTCGATTTTTAATTATTTATTTTTTTACATATTTTTGTGTTGTTTTGGTGAATTCTTACATAGCTTCTTACACATATATATTGCCCTCACCACCCCCACTACCCCTACCACCCACCCCACCTATCTCCCACCCCCCACCCACCACCCACCACCCCTACTCAAAACTTTATTTTTTTATATATATATTTTTTTACATATTTCTCTGTAGTTTTGATCAATTCTTACACATAGCTATGTTGCGCCCCCAACCCCACCCCACTCCACTTGAAACTATTTTTCTTTTTTTAACATATTTCTGTGTTGTTTTAGTCAATTCTTACACATATATTCCCCCTCCCCCCCCACACCCCAAGCCCCCCCCCCACCCCGCCTCTCACCACCACGCCCCCCACTTGAAACTTTTGTCAATTGTTACACATGTTGCCCCCTCACCCCCTGCCCCCTCCCCCCACCCTCCCCACCACACACTCGAAACTAGAATATATATATTTTTTACATATTTCTGTGTTGTGTTGGTCAATTCTTACACATAGCTTCTTACACATATATGTTGCCCTCCCCTCACCCACCCTCGCCCACGCTCGAAATGGAATATTTTTATTTAATGTTTATTGTTTTTCAACATATATCTGTGTTGTTTTGGTCAATTCTTACACATAGCTTCTTACACATATATGTTGCCCCTTGCACCCCATTCCCTGCCTCTCCACACACACCCCCCACTCGAAATATTTTTATTTTTATTTTTATTTTATTTTACCATATTTTTGTGTTGTTTTGGTCAATTCTTACACATATATGTTGCCCTCCCCACCCTCCGCCTCTCCCCCATCCTCTCCCCCATCCCCACTCAAAACTCGATTTTTAATTATTTATTTTTTTACATATTTTTGTGTTGTTTTGGTGAATTCTTACATAGCTTCTTACACATATATATTGCCCTCACCACCCCCACTACCCCTACCACCCACCCCACCTATCTCCCACCCCCCACCCACCACCCACCACCCCTACTCAAAACTTTATTTTTTTATATATATATTTTTTTACATATTTCTCTGTAGTTTTGATCAATTCTTACACATAGCTATGTTGCGCCCCCAACCCCACCCAACATTGTTTTAGCCTTGTTTTCTGATGGTATATACTAGATATATAATTTATTATTCTCTGAAAAATCGAATAGTCGAGCTGCGCTGTTCTCCGACAGCTCTTGTATTACTCACAGTACAGGTCACAATTTTATACAGATGACCATAAGTGCAGTTTTGACTTCTTAACATCCAGAGATATTCATTTGATGAAAACATCTCTTGTGTAACGATAGCTTTATTGAATATGGCTATATGATTTCAGGGTCGAGAGTCAGGTACCCTGAATAGATACTCAATGCCGATGTTATCCCTGACGCAGAAGTATGCACTGGAATGTCGTCCACATCAACTTTCACTCAACTGTTCATCCAGGTATATTCACTGCTTCACAAGTCAAGTCTCGTATTACATCAACTTTCACTCAACTGTTCATCCAGGTATATTCACTGCTTCACAAGTCAAGTCTTGTATTACATCAACTTTCACTCAACTGTTCATCCAGGTATATTCACTGCTTCACAAGTCAAGTCTTGTATTACATCAACTTTCACTCAACTGTTCATCCAGGTATATTCACTGCTTCACAAGTCAAGTCTCGTATTACATCAACTTTCACTCAACTGTTCATCTAGGTATATTCACTGCTTCACAAGTCAAGT
The DNA here is from genome assembly GCA_037043455.1 of Cyrtodaria siliqua. Lineage (NCBI taxonomy): Eukaryota > Metazoa > Mollusca > Bivalvia > Adapedonta > Hiatellidae > Cyrtodaria > Cyrtodaria siliqua. The sequence goes on from JAWPHD010001682.1 coordinate 233,668, forward strand.
CTTGTATTACATCAACTTTCACTCAACTGTTCATCCAGGTATATTCACTGCTTCACAAGTCAAGTCTCGTATTACATCAACTTTCACTCAACTGTTCAACCAGGTATATTCACTGCTTCACAAGTCAAGTATCGTATTAAATCAACTTTCACTCAACTGTTCATCCAGGTGTATTCACTGCTTCACAAGTCAAGTCACGTATTACATCAACTTTTACTCAACTGTTCATCCAGGTATATTCACTGCTTCACAAGTCAAGTCTTGTATTACATCAACTTTCACTCAACTGTTCATCCAGGTGTATTCACTGCTTCACAAGTCAAGTCCTGTACATCAACTGTTCATCCAGGTTTATTATATAACCTATAAATAGACGCGTTTTCATTGGCTAAAAAGTAATTTTTTAGAAAAAATATCTAGCGATATTGACCTGTTTTTTTGATATTGACCTGTTTTTTTGATATTGACCTGTTTTATATAATTGTTTTTTTGATATTGACCTGTTTTATATAATTGTAAATTGAGGGTTATATAATAAAACAGTTATGGACTTTTCAGCTGTTATACATGATGTTGATATGTACCAAAAAATCATTATTGACCTCGGCTATCGCCTCGGTCAATAATGATTTTTTTGGTGCATATCACATCATGTATAACAGCTGAAAAGTCCATAATTGTATAATATTCACTGCTTCACAAGTGAAATCTCATATAACATCTTTTTATTTTTATGAAACTTTACAGGAATGTTGCCCATAAGGTCTAGTTGATCCTAGCAAAAATTCAGATTGATGTGAAATCCAAGATTGCCACCACGGCTAAAAATAGATTTTTTAAAAAAAGGAAGTTTGTAGTGACTACTTCTCAGAAACTATAAGGGGCGTCCGTGGCCGAGTGGTTAACGTCTCTGACTTGAAATCACTTGCCCCTCACCGCTGTAGGTTCGATCCCTCAGGGGCCTAGGAATCTTTATGTGAGGAAGCTATCCAGCTGGCTTGCGGAACGTCGGTGGTTCTACCCAGGTGCCCGCCCGTGCACGAAAATTGCCCGGAGGGGCACCTGGGGTCTTCCTCCACCAATGGAAGCTGGAAAGTCGCCATATGACCTTAGCTGTTGGTGCGACTATAAAATCCAATTCAATTCAATTCAGTTCAGAAACTATAAGTCATATTGATATGGAACCTTTACTAAAATGATCAGCATGACATAATGATGTCCTTGACAAAAATCATTTTGATTCAATGTCAAACATGGCCACGCCTCTGTTGAACTTACGCATAGTGTAAAATCAGTGGCCAACGTTGCATGGCAACAGATCACACCTTCGAGCTTTCAGTGGCTATTATCACATATAAACGGTTCTCCAGATCGTAAAAAGCCTTCAAGTTTAGGGTGGTATTCGAGAAATAATATTCGATCAACCGAGGGTAAATTACATTGAATTATATAGGAGTTGTGCCGGGACCAGAGTATGGTCCTGATGGTATTTGAGGAATCAACATTCGAGTTAACGAAGTTTGACTGTATACCGAAATAAAACAAATTTGATTCAATGTCAAACATGACCGCCAATATCCATCTTTTTTTACATAGAGTTATATTGGGAAAACTTGTGGTGACTACTCCTCTGAAACTACTTGATGGATTTTCATGAAACTTCATGGGAATGTTGCTCTTGATGTTGAGTTGATCCTAAGTCAAAATTCAAAATGGCCACTACAGCTTAAAACATATTTTAAAAATACAATTTTGTGGCGACTACTACTTAAAAAACATAAAGGGTATTGATTTGGAAGCTTTTCCAAATTGATTGTCATGACATGAAGTTGGTCTTTAACAAAGTTTATTTTTTATTTGATTTCAAACATGGCCATCAGTGTACATCTTTGTTTACATACAGTTATATAGGAACATCTTGTGGCAACTACTCCTCTGAAACTACTTGATCAGGTCAGCCTGAACTTCAAGATGGCCACCACAGCTAAAAACAGATTTTAAAAGTTCAACTTTGTGGTGACCACGTGTTATTGATTTGTTACCTTTACCAAAATGATTGGCATAGCATGAAGTTAAACATTTTTGTTTGACTTGACGTCAAACATGGCCACCACCAGCCATCTTTGCTTACACAGAGCTATATAGAAATAACTTGTGGCAACTCCTCCTCTGAAACTACTTGAAGGATTTTCATGAAACTTTACAGGAATGTTACTCTTGTTACAAAAATGTTTTTCATTTTCGAAATATTGAAAATAAAATGTATTGCTCTGACAAATGTAAGGGCTGCTGACTTCAAATATGCTTCCTCCAAACATGGCCACAAACAAATTTGTATTCTTTAATGATTAACAAACACTATCCCTTCAAATAATGACAAATAAAAGTTATGATACCATTCCAAGATCTAGCTGTTCAGATCTTCTGGAGAGCATGTCAATGTCATGGACCTCTTGTTTCCTACGAATTGGAAAATTATATTTTGTTTCTTTAAATGCACATATAAAAAAAGTGTAGTTATATGCGATGGGTCCACCATCGACTTTGCTCTAGTTTATGTTTTCTTTTATGCATTTATGCAGTTATCTTGGTCATTGAAGAAAGCGTTGACAAAACAAACAAACTACATGTATTTGAATACTTATATGTCCGTATGCCTGGACGTTCATATCTACGTCCCTCTGTCTCGCTTTTTTGTCCGCTCAACTCCTATGTTTTCCATCTGATTTTCATGAAACTTCATAGGAAGTATCAGTGTGATGTCTAGTAGCGCATATTATAAAGATGTTCTGGTTGATTGATTTTTGGCAGAGTTACGGGACTTTGAAGTTTTTCAAAACCTAAAACCCATTCCTCTCAACTCCTCCTGCATTTTCCATCTGATTGTATTTCACAGGTGTACCTTTATTTGGGGAGCATCCATCGGTTCTACTGATTTTTTTTTTTCACTTTTAAAAAAATAAGAGTCGGAGGGTCTTGTAACTGATAAATGAACAACCTCTTGCCTTATGTCTGTGTGACATTTTGGTTAAACTGTTGTATATGTTATCTCAATACCTATACACTATACACAAATGAATGAAACCACACATTTTCTCACTCAGTTAACATGACCTCGATAGTCTAGTGTCTTTCCTCCAAAAAGCTCTTGTTATAATGGGTACTAGACTTTGGAGCTATATATACTAATCGGTGGTTATACACCAGTAATAATGTTTTCCAACTATCTAGCTATTATTATCTGCCTCGAGATAGAATTGACGATATCAAACGGAATAATAATTATTGCTTAGAACATGTCCTTAATATATGCAAGTTCATTCGCACATTTATCTTTATTTTTTTTCTGTTTTATAGTCGTCTAGCTATCATAGACATCAGTGGGGTGTTGACCTTCTTTGACCTTGACACAAAGATGACTGACCCTGATGGCAAGGAAGTGATTGGGGAACATCTGAAATTTGAGAGAAAGGATGTCTGGGACATGAGGTGGGCTGAGGTGAGTAGAGTTAAGGACAAAATAATAGTTCAAGGATGTCCAATACATCAGGTGGGATGAGATAAGTAGAGTTAAGGACAAAATAATAGTTCAAGGATGTCCGAAACATCAGGTGGGATGAGGTGAGTAGAGTTAAGGACAAAATAATAGTTCAAGGATGTCCAATACATCAGGTGGGATGAGATAAGTAGAGTTAAGGACAAAATAATTGTTCAAGGATGTCCGAAACATCAGGTGGGATGAGGTGAGTAGAGTTAAGGACAAAATAATGGTTCAAGGATGTCCAAAACATCAGGTGGGATGAGAAGTTGAAAGACAAGAATAATGATTTATATATTTCTGTGATATGAGATGGACTGAAGTGATTAGGAAGACAGAAATAATGATTTATGAATGTCTGGGCCATCCTGAGGTCATAGGTTGACAATTTGTTAAAATTAGGTCAGTGGAGAAGCCAAGATGGCCTCCATAACCATTGAAGGTGGAAACCTTAAAAATCTTCAAAACCATTGAATAGATTCCGACAGTTTTTAGCTCACCTAAGCCAAAGGCTCAAGTGACCTATTGTGATAACTTTTTGGACCTAAACTGTCCGAGCACAGGTTCACAGTTTAGGTCCAAGCCCACGTTCACTACCTTAGGTAGGCAAGGAGGTTAAGTAGGAGGTCTGGCTTAAGACAAAAGTATTCAATGGAATTTATTTCGTAACCACTTCAAGTCTGTGTCGCATAAGTTATGGAATGCCATGACTGTCTTATGATGAACATTTATCTTTATGTTCTATGTGCAGTGGTGAAAACATTATATGCAGTTGTAACGTCATAATGTTCAGTACATTTGTCATTATGTGTAGTGCACCTTTCATTATATGCGATACATCTGACATTATATGCAGGTCACATTTCATTATATATGTTAACCATATTTCTAGTGAGATATTTGTTAAAATGCGGTCAAGGCGCCATCCAGCGTTAATATAAAAGGTTGAAATTAAAAAATCTTCTTTTCAAGAACCACTGAACAGATTTCGACAGTTGTTAATTCCTGTTACTGGCCAGTAGCAGGGATTATGCCGTGGTCTATTGTCCTTTGTCGGTCGCCTGTCGTTAAACATTTATGATCCAATCTTGAGGACAGCGTTTATGTGCATAATATCTTGGCAAGTTCCATAACCAGACAGATTGCAACTATAATGCCAGAGTTATGGGCCTTTCATTTGTTTGTGTCTCCTGCATAGCATGACAGACAAATAGGGATCACTTTGTCCCTTGCCGTCTTCATCCGTTGTTGTCCGTCATAGTCCATCACACTTTAACCTGAAACCTTACCTTAGCCATAACTTGAAAATATTTGACCTGTGTTCATAAAACTTCACTTACATTTTCATCTTACCTAAAGGAATGTCATTAAACATGTCCAATAACTGACTTCCATTTTGGCAGACTTTTGCCACTTTCCATAAACTTTAACCTGAAACCTAACCTGGCTCATAACTTGGCAAACTATTGAGCTATGGTCATAAACATTTATACAGTTCTTCTTATCAATTATTCAATGCCATTGGCCTGTCCAATAACTCTGAGTTTCATTTTGTCAGATTTATGGCCTTTTCAGGAAACTATAATCTGAACCTAACCTAGCTCATAATCTGGCAAACTGTTTAGCAGGCATCTTATTTTAGCACTATTAGCTTTCATTGTCCGTGCGCTAATTCAAGATGTCCGCTAAAAAAAAGAACGATTCTTTTACCAAAAGTCTTTAGATTAGTATTTTCTACTGTACTGTACACCTCCCGCCATCTGTACCTCACTTACAAGTTGAGCTCCCTGTGGGTTTCCTCACTTAAATTAATTATTCTGGCGTGTTGTGTATTAAATTATACTATTATATCTGTTTATAGAACGAGCGTTGGCAATTTCCGTGGTTATTATCGGGCTAACACCGTTTTATCACTAATAGCAGTTTTCGAGACTTGTTAATTACTGTTCTGGAAAAAAAAATCACATTGTCTTAATATTTAATCATATTTTCAATGAAAGTTGGTAGGAAGTTTCAATATGATGTCTAGTAGCAAATATTGTCAGGACATATTGTCTGAATTATTTTTTGGTGGAGGTAGAGGACTTTGAAGTTTTTCACATCTGTACCTTTATTCGGGGAGCATCCATCGTCTCTACTGATTTCTTGTGTATGTAAGCTGTTTAAAGTTTTATATGTAAGCTTATCTTTCGGAAACTACAGTACAAGAATCCAATGAAACATCACACATGTATTCACCCTCATGTGAAGAACTCATAGAGACAAGTTCCATAATTCTGTTATGCAATTAGGCAGAATTTGCCCTTCAACTTAGTTTCCCAATAAATAGACAAGATCTCGAAGTCCAGTGTCTGCAGTTCCCATATCATAATTTGATCATAATAAGATGTTTTTTTGAGGATTTTTTCCCTAAGAAATCCTATCAAGAACCTTTGGACATATTACACAGAAATTATCAGTATACCCTAACTAAAATGTTTGTTCAGAAGAAGTTCATGGTGTGAGAAATGGCCCTGGGGCTTGACCCTATTTTTGTAAATAGACACACAGAGAAAAATTGTAAATAAAATTCTTCTCAGGAACCATTTGACAAACTTTATAGAGTATTCTATATATTCTCCTAGACTATCAGTTTGTCAAGTTGGGTGTTAAGTTAAATTGGCCTTGCCCCATGGGTCTGTTTGTACATAAAGTTCTGATATATATATATATTCTGCTCAAGAAGTGCTGAACCAGTAGTGTTTATTTTGTGCATAAAGCATGGAGAATCAAGTTTGTACATATTAAACCACTTGGGGTCCCATGTTTATATATAAATATTTTCTTTAGAAAGTGCTGGACCAATGGCATATGTTGGGGGCATAAAGCATCTCATTGAGCTGGAGAAACATGTTTCAACAATGTTTGTAAAAAAAAAGTTCCTGGGGTCCCATGTTTGTAGATACAAATTTATAGGAACAATTTTAAAAAGTCTACTATTTTTGAGAAAAGCATTGTTTTGACAGGAGAATTATTAAAATTTGTGCAATTCATGATACTATGAAGGAGGTCAAACATACATTAGAGCAACATGAAATCAACAACACATACAGCTGACAGACATGTAACATTTATGTAAGACTGTTTACATTCAAGTGGTACAGTTCCATTTAGTAGTATCCCAATGAATTCCATTTGCATTTATTTTAAGTTCCGTTTGCATTTCATTTTTATAAATGCATTTTTGGCTCACAGGATCCAAAGGCTCATGTGAGCTTTTCCCATTAATATTAGTCTATCTATGTGTCTAATAACAATAATGACATTGCCTGTGAAAGGACTTGGCCTGACAACATTTCACATTGATGATCCTTAGATTAGTACCTTTCCTAGTTGTCTAAATTAGGCCAAGACACTACCATTGTTGTAAATTAGGCCAAGACACTACCATTGTTGTAAATTAGGCCAAGACACTACCATTGTTGTAAATTAGGCCAAGACACTACCATTGTTGTAAATTAGGCCAAGACACTACCATTGTTGTAAATTAGGCCAAGACACTACCATTGTTGTAAATTAGGCCAAGACACTACCATTGTTGTAAATAGTCAAAACCTTAAATCTACTTTTGAACTATTGAACAGATTTCAGCAGTTTTCTTTATAAATGATTGCCAACACTTCTCATAGTTCTACAAATAAAGTCCCCAGGGTTAAAAATGGAAGAACATCATAAGTATCTTACTTTCGTTCTAATCCTTTTTCTTCTGCTGTGTACAAATAATATGTTATAAAAAAATTGTGAAATAAAATATTATTAAACCAAAAATGGCCATGGCCTTGGGGTCCAAAGTTTTCACATGTTTAACTTAAGACTTATATAGAATTTAAAAAATATTTTTCTCTGAAACCGCAGGTCATACTACTCTCACATTGCATGTAGCATTAGCTTAGTCTTTTACCCATTTTGTTCCAGTTGTGATCCTGTGGTCAAAATTGGCCCTCTCATGGGTAACAGTACATGGATTCTTTAAAAAATCTTCTCTGAAACTGTAAGAGCTATTGTTTTAATATTTTGCATGTAGCATGAGCTTATGGTTATCTACCAAATTTATAAAAATGTTGACCCTGTGGTCCAACTTGGCCCCATTTCAGGAGTCACAGTTTCACAAAAAGTTAAACAGGAATATTAAAAAATTCTTCTTTTATAAAACAAGAGCTTGTGGTCTTCTACAAAGATTGTTATAATGATGACTGGGTCAGATTTGATCCCTTTCTAGGGGTCTTGCATTTAAACTTGAAATAGTCTCTCTGAAACCACGAGGCATAATTCTCTCATATATTGCATATAACATTAGCTTGTGATCCTCTACCAAGTTTGTTCAAATCGAAGAGTCACAGTTGTATACAGTTGTATGGGAAATTCTGTAAAAGGTATTCTCTGAATTAACCAGAGCTCTTTTATCTCACCCACTTCTGCTACCGTTATAATGTGCCTACAGTGTAACAGTCATTAGGTGAGTGATTTAGGGTCATTTGGCCCCTGTTGTTTTAAATACCTGTTATAGCCTTCACTTCATTTTTTAATTGTATAATTCTTGAAGTAAAAGTCACAATCTAACCTGTTTCTAAGATGTTGATAGTGCAGTGCAACATGCTTTGGTTTTGAACATTTGCATGTGTGTATTTCAGGATAACCAAGAGTTGTTTGCCATGATGGAGAAGACCAGGATGTATATTTTCAGAAACCTAGATCCAGAGGTAATCATAATCTTACTGAAATCATACCAAGGATGTTTGGTAACACAATCAGTAGCTCACTTTTATATGGGCATCATATCCGTCTTGCATGCCGGAGAAGAATGTAGACGAGCATATACCGGTAAAGGGTATTATTAGGCCTGGGCATAAATTCATCAACTTTTTGAGCACAAGAATTAGACTCAGACTTAAATCTCATTTTTTTGCAAACCCTGTCAACACAAAAGTATGGGTAAGAATTATGATTTTCAGACATTTTCTTTAAATTACTCATTTCTGTAAGTGAATATAGTAATATGCTTGTAAAATTGTTTTTATTTGGAATAAACTGAGATTTTGAGTTGAGTCCAATTCTTGTTCTTGTGCTCAAAAGTTTGATGAATAATAGGCCTGATGTCAGTATAATGTGAATAGGTGGGGAGCATGTTATGTGGCTACAGAGTGGTATTCAGTGTGGCAGAACTTGACAATGAGCTCACTGCTACATGTACACACCTTTGTGCTGTGATTGAAAGATTGTTAAAAGCAACATTAAACCTCATAGTACATACATTCATAATCGGCATTAGACTATCTGCAGAACTTGAATGTGGACAAAATAATTATGAACACAAAACTTCATCTGAGTTTAATAATGAGATCCATGCATCAACATCTAAGGTGACCACTTTAAGAAATGTGTTAAAAATCAACAAAGGCCAGCAGGGCTTATGTGATGGTGCATTAACTGTTGGCATAGGACTTTCTATGGAACAAAGTAATACTTCTTGTGAGACCATTGGACCAATTTTGCTCAAATTTTATGTGGATGCTTCTGTAATGAAGAGTACCTTATAGAAGAAAAAATAGGTCAATCAGACTTCAAAAACATCACTATTACTAAGAAAGCACCAACTTTAAAAAATCTCAATTTTAGAATTGATCACTAGATACTAAACTATCAAGTTTGTGTTTTTTAACTCTTCTGAGCCTAAGTCATTGGGATCACTCTTTGACCATAGTAAGTATCCTAGCTCTTACGGTGTGTATCTACCATTGAGCTACGATGCCACCCTTTATAGAATAGGTAGGTATCATAGTTGACCCCTATCAAGAGAGGTTTCTGAAGACAACAAGCAATGCCTGAATAAACAAACACCATATTTCAATAGATTAAACCTCAAATACCATACGTGCATGCATAAAACTCACCAAAGAGAAGAATACCTTGTTGATCTAGGCATTGTCGTATGACTGTCCATGTTTTTAAGCAGACATTTTCTGGAATGTTTACATTTCGACATACCTCGCGCTGACACGTATTCCGTATTTGGAAACTTAAACCCGCCCACAGCTGACACAAATCAACAATGTTAACAGAAAAGCGTCAGGTGTGTGAGTAGGGCTGGGTTAAATTTCCCAATACGGAACGAGACGTCGGACGAGGAGGTTGGGGTAAAAGCCGTACGTACCATATCGTGCATTCGAAAATATAACGAGATGTGTGGTATGGATAATACCGAAAGAAGTAATGAATAGTTTGGCTTAGTGTAACGAAACTAAAGGAGATTACCAGTATAAGTACATGTAGATGTATAATATATATAAAGACAAAAGAAAATGTTAATCCATTTAATAATATTGTAAATTAGTACAATCAGCATGCATACACGAAATAGATCTATCAGATGTAATAAGATAATAACTGGAATCCGTGCCGTACCGTACATACCGGCAAAGATCATTTGTTACAGTTATCATAAATAAAAATGTAATAATAATAATTAAATATTACATAAATATCAGACCTGGGTACAATTACATGGCCAAGAAATTAGTTAAATTACATGTTACATTGCAAATTAAAGGTGTGACAAACATTTAGGCAAATTTCAAGAGGGATTGACACATTTTAACAACACAGCCAGACATACATGACTAATCAGCAATAGTTATACCAATAATGGATTTTTCTGTTAGCCTTTAGTAATAACATCTGGAGCAATGTCTGAGAAAGTTAATTATCACAGCTCGAGTATAACATAGATCTACATCACAATAGCTGCATGATAATTATCACAGCTCGAGTTGCATGATAATTATCACAGCTCGAGTATAACATAGATCTACATCACAATAGCTCTCGAGTATAACATAGATCTACATCACAATAGCTGCATGATAATTATCACAGCTCGAGTATAACATAGATCTACATCACAATAGCTGCATGTTAATTATCACAGCTCGAGTATAACATAGATCTACATCACAATAGCTGCATGTTAATTATCACAGCTCGAGTATAACATAGATCTACATCACAATAGCTGCATGATAATTATCACAGCTCGAGTATAACATAAATCTACATCACAATAGCTGCATGATAATTATCACAGCTCGAGTATAACATAGATCTACATCACAATAGCTGCATGATAATTATCACAGCTTGAGTATAACATAGATCTACATCACAATAGCTGCATGTTAATTATCACAGCTCGAGTATAACATAGATCTACATCACAATAGCTGCATGTTAATTATCACAGCTCGAGTATAACATAGATCTACATCACAATAGCTGCATGATAATTATCACAGCTCGAGTATAACATAGATCTACATCACAATAGCTGCATGATTTAGATAAAATACATATAAACTAGCATTTTCATTTAAATAAACATATCTATATATAGCATAATTACACCTAAATTAAAAAATATTATTTTAGTTATCATATTTGGTCCATATTACATCCACTATATATCTTTTAGTACTGGTACACTAAGCTAACCTATACAGTACTACGTTCGGTATTTTCTGTACCACGCACCTGCTATTTCTGTTAAGTTTTGGAATGTACGGTACAGTATGGCTTTGAATTATGGACATTTCTTACCTTGGACATTTTGTGCTCTGGCCTATTGGACGTTTCGTATCCGTGCCATTGGAAGTTTCGTACCCGACCAGTTTAGGGTACGAAATGTCCAACATCCTGTTTTTACCCACAGATATGGTATTTAAAGAGCAAAATGATAAGCAAATTGATATTTTTAACAAACTTATAAAACCTATACTCATGTAAGGCTTTCAGGTATATCTTAAATATGAAAAGTTGCATGCTAAATTGCATGTTTTATGGTGAAACCTGTTTGTACCCTATTTAATGTGATGTATATGCTAGAATGGTGTCTTTCTGACAAAACTTACAGATATTATTAAGGGTATCATTATACTTTTTAATCATTTTGCAAGTAAGTGCATTGTTATGTTTTATGTTTGATACATTGTTTTATATTGTTTTAGTGTTTATATTTTACCCTCAAAAACAATAGTATGGTAACAAAATGTTTTAATAAACAACACAAACAATTAAACATTAGAATCGCAGACATAAACAAATAGAAAATTTCTTATCTGTAACAGTGCAGACAGAATTTTCTTGTTTGATGTTATTTATTGTCTGATGTATGGCTACAAAATGTCCAACAGCAGGGTACGAAACGTCCAATGGCAGGGTACGAAACGTCCAATTGCCCGGATACGAAATGTCCAATGAAAGGGTACGACACATCCAATGCATTGGACGTTTTGTACCCAAAACTGGTACGAAACATTTAGGGTACTAAACATCCAAGGTACAAGATATCCTGTACCCATGGCTTTTACCCCCAACCACAGGAGAATGAGACTATTTCCATCGTAAACAATGGAAATACCGAAGATTGACAGTGGCCTTTGATCACCGACAATTTCGTCATGTATATCTATCTTTGGTGAGTTTTCTGCATGCAAATATGGTGGTTGTTTCTACAGGCATTGCATAATGCCTTCTGAAACCTTGCTGGAAAAGTGTGTACTGGGGTCGGTACAGGGTCCTTGTCACAAAATGTCACGGGTAGAGCGTACTGGTCGTATATAGCTCTTGTATCGGTTACACCCAAAATCTATTGTTCGAGGTGAAACAATTTCACAATATTCATGATCTATTCATGTAACACGTAAAAGCGTGCACAGTTTAAGTGGCCGCCAGAGAGGCCGTGTCATAAGTTTAGTTTTGTGCTAATGCATGTAAACGTATAGGTATATTTTCCTTAAACGGCAAAATTGTATAAGGGGCCTGTCGTGTAGATTCAATACTGTAGATTTAGCCACGTTTGTCACGGACTGAACGGGGGAAATAATGATTTGGGCGTAATGTTTGCTATAAAACCCATTGTCTTCTAGCTATCGCCGGGATAATCGATAGTACTTTGTTGGAACAGAGATTGGACGGCAAATTTCACAGGCAACATGTGGTTAGTAGTTTTATCAAACTTTTATCGTATATTTGTATTCAGTGGGCGGCGCCATCTTGTTTGGCGGTTACGACATCCGGTTAGCATTGATGTTTCTCAAACATAACTTTAGACTAGCATATGATTTTGAAGTTACTTTATTAGATGTAATTATTGTAATTGATCATTAATTGTAAAACAATATTAATTTGATAACAGTGGATATTAGGTGCATTAGTTAACGTTGGCGTATAACTCGGTGATTGTAATACACGATTGTCAACATTAGTTAACAATGAGATGAGTGACAAGAATAAATGCGTGCATGCATAACTCAGTGAGTGTAATATATGAGTAATTTGATCATGTTTATATTACATGTATTAGGGGCATTGATTAACAGCGACGTACATAGCGTATACATGGCGTTGTAGAATATGTATACATTGCTACTCATCATTAGTACAGCTTACATATATTGATCGAATAATGATTTGTTTGGGTAATGGTAATTATGCAAGATTGTTATGTTTGTCAACCGACATCTAAAACGTATGTATAATTACAGCCTAAGCCATCCAGGATATAAGCCATCCAGGATATAAGCCATCCAGGATATAAGCCATCCAGGATATACGCCATCCAGGGTTGGACTAAGCCATCCAGGATATAAGCCATCCAGGGTTGGAGTAAGCCATCTAGGTTTGGATATCCAGGAGTGGAGCTAAGCTTCCACGAATAACGTTACAAGCGGTGGAGACGGTCCCCGTACCTGCGCAGCCAGGTTTTACTAACGATAACCCCCGGGACACAAGGTGGGCCCGTTACCAGTCCTCACTGGAGGAAATATCATTCACAATCTCAGTGGAGATTAACTATCATTGCATCGCGTCATCAACCCTTACAGAAGGCATTTGATGACAATCATCCATTGAATTCGCGCATCATCATCTTCATGAGCTCTCGCGCATCACAGTTATCGCGCTAGATCAACATTGTTATAGCTTTAACAACACTTCAGTGTCTTAGACATTCAGTATTTATAACAATACTAATAACGTCTTAAACGTTCAGGAGAACATTCTTTTCATAGTTCATTTGTGTATTCGCTTGTTTTTTTAGATAATTGTATATATATTAAACATATTTTAAAAGTTGCATTAAACTTATGTAAATGCATTCACCGTCATTGATTCTTTCCTGAGTTAGCCCAACCACTAAGGTCATCCTGTGACTACTGGTGTCAGAAGTGGGATTTTGGGCGACTACGGAGGGAAAGAATCAATAAGTGATCTTTATTATGATATACTAAATCTCTACTTATTATTTTAGAATTGTGTACCACCCTCTGATCCATCAAGGCGGCTGTCGACGATCACGGCCACAGCTTGGAAGACAAGTCAAGACACGACAAGGGTAGGGTGAGTCCAAACTGTTGTTTTGTCCGTTCTTTCCTTGGCGCGAGGTCGCAGTGGTCTACACGAGTGGGTCTGAGGCACTTTTGCTCAATAATTTGGGTGTTTGTTTTACCTCCCTTGATATACACATAGTATCCAATTAGGTTGGCGAACAAGACGTTCTACTCATGTTGTGACACTCGAGTATACTTTTATTAATGGGAGAAGTAAATATACATGTACATGTTATACACATTTCGATGATTGTTTAAGGTTTATGTCCAATATCAAATTAAGATATTTTATGTAGTGCATATGTTTTGTGGAAGCTAGATACTATCTACACATAATCGTTAGTAGTTAGCGCTAGTACTAATGTGTATGTAACTTGTCCGATGATGATGCCCAGGTATTTACTGAGGACACAGTGACTTACCATTAGTAGTTAGTTGAGTAGAATTATTAGTGACGTGTGTATTGTAATAATTGTAGTGTGTAGTTCACAATGTCTATAACCATGACGTCCATAAAGGATCTTACGGAAATGGGTAAGGAGTTAGGTTATGCTGCAGAGGAGCTTAGAACCTTTGTTAAAGACGAACAGGCTAGGGAAAGGGAATTTAGACTTAAGGAAAGAGAATTAGAGAAAGATAGGCTAGAATTCGAAAGTAGGTTAGCTAAAGAGAAGCGAGATGAAGAAAGTAGACTAGCCACAGAGAAGCTAGAATTAGAAGGCAGGTTAGCTAAAGAGAAGCGAGATGATGAAAGTAGAATAGTAAGGGAGAAGCAAGAGTTAGAACATGAGAGGTTCGAAACAGATGGTAGACTAGCTAAGGCTAAGATGATAATGGAAAGGGAGCAAAAAGAGTTTGATCATAAGTTAGCTTTAGAGTTGGAAGCAGCTAAGACACATAGTAAGGACAGTGGAACTGTAGGGAAAGATAGTTATTCTGGGAAGTTAAAAGGTTCGAAGTTACCATACTTTGATGGTGACAAAGATAACATGGACAGTTACTTGTTACGGTTCGAGCGTTATGCTGAGTTACAGGAATGGACCAAAGATAAGTGGGCAGTTCATTTAAGTGCGTTATTGAGAGGCAAGGCCTTAGATGTATTTTCTAGATTACCTAGTTTAGATGCTCTTGACTATGACAAGTTAAAGGATGCTCTTTTAAAGAGATTTGAGCTAACTGAAGAAGGTTTTAGAAAGCGGTTTAGAGCTTGTCTGCCTGAGAAAGGCGAGTCATTTATTCAGTTCATTAGTAGATCTAGAAATTACTTAGATAGGTGGTTAGAGTTAGGGAAGGTAGCGCAGACTTATCAGGGCCTCGTAGATTTCTTGTTGCGGGACCAGCTATTCAATGTTTGTAGTAGAGATCTGTTCTTATTTCTCAAAGAAAGAAAATTAGCTAGTGTAGGAGAAATGGCAACACAAGCAGATCAGTTTGCCGAGGCTCGAGGTGGAGCTCATAATGTAGTGTCGAAAGACAGAACTTTTAGAGATAGGCAAGGGGACGATCATAAACAGAAAGGCCAGAGTGGAAACTATAGAGGTGGAGGTAGTTCGATGGGTGCTAGAGGAGGTAGCAATAGTGGTAACATAGGTAGACCTTTTATTCGTTGTCGTCACTGTAATGGAAATCATGCTTCACATGAGTGTAGGAAAGCGGTGAAAGTGTCTGCTGTCGTAGACGACTTTAGTGACAATAGTAGAGTGGACAACAATGTAGGGAATCAGAACCAAGGTTTTAACAACCCATGGAATTTCGGTAGAGGTAGAGGTGGTCAAAACCGAGGTAGAGGTAGAGGCAGAGGTAGTAATAGTCCGGTTATTAAAACCGAGAGTAGTAGCTGTTGTGTAAAAGCGGATGGTGTAATGACGAAGATCGGAACATGTCTCTTTCCGTATGCAAATCTTCCAACGGCAGATGGTAGAGTGAATGGCACGGACGTAATTGAAATGAGGGATACAGGTTGTACAGGTGTGGTAGTTAGGCGTAGTTTAGTTACGGATGACCAGTTGGTAGGTAAACAGTCACCGTGTATGTTGCTAAATAAGTCGGTAGAGCACGTGCCAATAGCGAGAATAGATGTAGATACACCTTTCTTTAAAGGGACTACAGAGGCACTATGTATGGATGACCCGATGTATGATTTAACGATAGGGAACATAGATGGTTCAGCACTTCCGGTAATGTCCGATTTTAGAAGTAGCATAAGTAATGCCGTAGAGACTAGAGCGCAGGTTCAGAAGCAAGCTCAGGCTTATAGAAAATTAAAGGTTCCTGCAGCCGTAGGTGACATATCTAAAGCGGAGTTTATAGAAGCACAAACTCAAGACGAGTCATTAGGTCCTTGTAAGGTGAAGGCCAAGGATGGTGTAGTGAAGAAGTGTAAAGGGTCCGGTAGTTGTAAGTTTGTACATAAGAATAGGTTATTGTACAGAGAATTTGAAGATAGTGGTAGTAGACAGTTTCACCAATTAGTGGTACCTACCCAGTATAGAACGACAGTGCTTAAGGTAGCTCATGAGTCGATTATGGGAGGTCATTTAGGCGTAAAGAAAACGTCAGATAGAGTATTGGCAGAATTTTATTGGCCAGGCGTTAGTGGAGATGTAACTAGGTATTGTAGGTCCTGCGATGTATGCCAAAGGACAGTACCAAAAGGTCGAGTGACCAAAGTACATTTAGGTCAGATGCCACTGATAGATACACCATTTAAGCGGGTAGCCGTAGACATAGTTGGACCAATTTTTCCAGTGTCGGATAGGAAAAATAGGTACATTTTAACCATGGTAGACTATGCAACTAGGTATCCGGAGGCAGTAGCATTGCCCTCAATTGAAACTGAGAGAGTAGCTGAGGCATTAGTTGATATGTTCAGTAGGCTAGGTGTACCAGAGGAAATGCTGACTGATTGTGGGTCACAGTTTACGTCAGAACTTATGGCTGAAGTAAGCAGGTTATTGTCTTTGCGTCAAATCATGACAACACCATATCACCCTATGTGTAACGGGTTAGTCGAACGATTTAACGGGACGTTAAAGCAAATGTTACGGCGTATGTGTACCGAGAGACCCAAAGATTGGGACAAGTATCTCAATGCTTTATTGTTTGCATTTAGAGAGGTACCACAAGAGAGTTTAGGATTTTCTCCGTTTGAGTTATTGTACGGTAGGTCAGTTAGAGGTCCCATGAGGATTCTTAGAGAGATGTGGGCAGGTGAAGTAGATAGTGATGAGGTTAAGACTACATATCAGTATGTTTTAGATCTGAAGGAGAAACTAGAGGAGACTTGTAAGATAGCTCAAAGTCAGTTAGTTAAGGCAAGTACCAAGTACAAACGGTACTATGACCAGAAAGCTAGAGCTAGGAAGTTTAAGATAGATGACCAGGTGTTACTGTTACTCCCGACCGACAATAACAAGTTGTTATTACAATGGAAAGGTCCGTGTTACGTTAGAGGGATAGTGAACACTATGGATTACCGTATCGAGATAAACGGAAAGTTAAAGACCTTTCATGCAAATATGCTGAAAGAGTATATCAGTAGAACCGATAATGGGCAACAAGGGGTGTTAACCGTAGTTAATGTTGCAGTTATTGAGGATAGTGAGGAAGACAGTAGTGAGGACACTAGTCCCATGTATTTTCCCACTAGTGTAGGTAGGGAGACAGCAGCCGATGTAGACATATCGGGCATGCTTAGTGTAGAGCAGCAAAGAGAGATGGGTAGTTTACTCTCGGAGTTCAGTGATGTCTTGTCCGAAAACCCGGGGCAGACAGATGGAGTGCAACATGATATTGTACTCACATCAGGGGAACCAATAAGAATTAAGGGTTATCCCATTCCATTTCACTCCCGATCAATTGTTGATGAGGAGGTGAAAGACATGTTGAAATTGGGTGTCATCGAACCTTCAAACGCCCCATTTTCATCCCCAGTCGTACTTATTAAGAAGAAAGATGGGTCAATTCGATTCTGTATCGATTTTAGGCAGCTCAATAAACGTACCATCTTTGATGCAGAGCCAATGCCTAATATTGAGGAGGTATTCTCTAAACTTGCGGGATATTCGTATTTCTCCAAGTTAGACCTCAGTAAAGGTTATTGGCAAGTCCCACTTTCAGACCGAGCTAAAGAGATGACCTCCTTCGAAACTTCGCAAGGACTTTTTAAGTTCAAGGTCATGCCCTTTGGTCTCGTAAACGCCCCAGCAACATTCTGTAGGTTAATGAGGAAAGTCCTGAAGGATTTGTCCAACACAGACAGTTTTGTAGATGACATCCTGGTGTTTACAACAACATTTGAAGACCATATTAAGGCTCTACGTAATCTGTTGGAACGGCTACGCCGGTTTAAACTGACTGCAAAACCTAGCAAGTGTCACATGGGTTACGCAGATATAGAGTGTCTGGGTCATGTTGTCGGGAGGGACCAGAAATTGAAACCCAACCCCGACAAGGTTAAGGCAATTCAGGAAGCACCAAGACCCGAGACAAAGAAACAAGTTAGGTCATTTTTAGGGTTGGCGGGTTTTTACAGGAAGTTTATTCCAAACTTTTCGGCTATAGCTGCACCTTTGTCAGACTTGACAAAGAAAGGTCAACCCAATAGGATAACTTGGGGGAAAGCCAGGAGCGAGCTTTTGTCTCTTTAAAGGGGAGTCTGGTCAAAACCCCAATACTAAAATTACCTGAACTTGACCAGGAGTTTATCCTCAGAACGGATGCCTCCGATATCGGGGTGGGTGCAGTCCTACTGCAAGAGCAAGATGGGTGTAGTCTCCCCGTGGCTTACGCAAGTCGGAAACTATTACCCCGGGAATGTAACTACTCTGTTATCGAAAGGGAGTGTCTTGCAGTAGTGTGGGGTGTCAGTAAATTCCACCGATATGTTTTTGGTAAGGAATTTGTCTTGGAGACTGACCACCAACCGTTAGCTTATATGAATAAAGCTAAGGTAGCTAACAGTAGGTTAATGAGGTGGGCACTGACTCTGCAGCCTTACCGGATGAAAATTAAAGCAATCCGTGGAAAGGACAATATTGGGGCAGACTATTTAAGTCGCCGCACATAATGACCGGTTTAATACAATAGTGTATTGCAGTGTATTGTACAATAGTAGTATATGTTACGACAGGGTAGTGTACAATTGTAGAATAGTGTTGAAATTGTAATTACATATTATAGTTAGGTTATAACTGCAGTGGTAATAGATAACATACTCAAGCGATTAAGCGATCAGCTTGTACGTTTTGTCGCTCGTTTGCTCAGAAGAATTAATAGTTTCTTAACGTGTAAATATTAATTATCATTTTGTTGAATTTTAAAAGTGTAGCACTTTCTTTAAGTGGGGAGATGTTGTCACAAAATGTCACGGGTAGAGCGTACTGGTCGTATATAGCTCTTGTATCGGTTACACCCAAAATCTATTGTTCGAGGTGAAACAATTTCACAATATTCATGATCTATTCATGTAACACGTAAAAGCGTGCACAGTTTAAGTGGCCGCCAGAGAGGCCGTGTCATAAGTTTAGTTTTGTGCTAATGCATGTAAACGTATAGGTATATTTTCCTTAAACGGCAAAATTGTATAAGGGGCCTGTCGTGTAGATTCAATACTGTAGATTTAGCCACGTTTGTCACGGACTGAACGGGGGAAATAATGATTTGGGCGTAATGTTTGCTATAAAACCCATTGTCTTCTAGCTATCGCCGGGATAATCGATAGTACTTTGTTGGAACAGAGATTGGACGGCAAATTTCACAGGCAACATGTGGTTAGTAGTTTTATCAAACTTTTATCGTATATTTGTATTCAGTGGGCGGCGCCATCTTGTTTGGCGGTTACGACATCCGGTTAGCATTGATGTTTCTCAAACATAACTTTAGACTAGCATATGATTTTGAAGTTACTTTATTAGATGTAATTATTGTAATTGATCATTAATTGTAAAACAATATTAATTTGATAACAGTGGATATTAGGTGCATTAGTTAACGTTGGCGTATAACTCGGTGATTGTAATACACGATTGTCAACATTAGTTAACAATGAGATGAGTGACAAGAATAAATGCGTGCATGCATAACTCAGTGAGTGTAATATATGAGTAATTTGATCATGTTTATATTACATGTATTAGGGGCATTGATTAACAGCGACGTACATAGCGTATACATGGCGTTGTAGAATATGTATACATTGCTACTCATCATTAGTACAGCTTACATATATTGATCGAATAATGATTTGTTTGGGTAATGGTAATTATGCAAGATTGTTATGTTTGTCAACCGACATCTAAAACGTATGTATAATTACAGCCTAAGCCATCCAGGATATAAGCCATCCAGGATATAAGCCATCCAGGATATACGCCATCCAGGGTTGGACTAAGCCATCCAGGATATAAGCCATCCAGGGTTGGAGTAAGCCATCTAGGTTTGGATATCCAGGAGTGGAGCTAAGCTTCCACGAATAACGTTACAAGCGGTGGAGACGGTCCCCGTACCTGCGCAGCCAGGTTTTACTAACGATAACCCCCGGGACACAAGGTGGGCCCGTTACCAGTCCTCACTGGAGGAAATATCATTCACAATCTCAGTGGAGATTAACTATCATTGCATCGCGTCATCAACCCTTACAGAAGGCATTTGATGACAATCATCCATTGAATTCGCGCATCATCATCTTCATGAGCTCTCGCGCATCACAGTTATCGCGCTAGATCAACATTGTTATAGCTTTAACAACACTTCAGTGTCTTAGACATTCAGTATTTATAACAATACTAATAACGTCTTAAACGTTCAGGAGAACATTCTTTTCATAGTTCATTTGTGTATTCGCTTGTTTTTTTAGATAATTGTATATATATTAAACATATTTTAAAAGTTGCATTAAACTTATGTAAATGCATTCACCGTCATTGATTCTTTCCTGAGTTAGCCCAACCACTAAGGTCATCCTGTGACAGTCCTGCAGATAATTAAAGCACAAGAAATCATGGCTCTATGGTAGGAACATACTACCTACCATAAGAGCCATGATTCTCGCGTCTATCTCAGAAACCACTTGATAAATTTTGATAAATTTTACCAGACCACATGGATGATAGTGGTTTTCAGTTTTTTTCAAATTGGGTCCAGGGTGGCCACCATTACCATACAAATTGGAAACCTTAAAAAAACAGCTTTACTTTGTCCGTCGTCTGGCGTCCACTGGTAGTCATTTTCGAACAGTAACTTCAGTTAGGAATCGAAAAGAATGTTAATAGCAATAAAATCTCCGACATATTTTAAAACGAGCTGTACTTCACTGACATTTGTCTATTTTCCCCACTACCCGCCACCTTCCTGTTATTTTTGTTGCTTGGTCATAGAAGAAAGTGGAAAAATCAACAAACTGCCCATGTTCGACAAGAAACAGCGGAGTTATGGCAATTGATTTATTGATATGATTTATTGAAAAATGCTATGTCAGGTGTATAATTTATTGTTCTCTGAAAAAGTGAATAGTGGAGCTGCTCTGTTTTTTTCGACAGCTCTTGTTTTAAAGTGGCATCCCAAATTACTATATACAAGTCCTTAACCATAGGTAAAAGGGACAGGTACAGTATATGGTGACATTTGTGTATATGGATATATTTGTTTATTGACAGGAACCTATCCTAAGCAGTGGTTACATATGTCAGTTTAATGATCTACAAATCAAGTCTGTCCTGCTGGATGAGATAATGAAGGATCCAGAAAACCCGACCAAGGAGAGTATGCAGGAAATGGAGATTAAGGTTAGATGCAGATTTACTCTATAAATGCAGATTACTTATTAACCTTTCCCTTTTTCAAAACAACATGCAAATTAATGTTGTTGTTTTTAGCTCTATTGGCTGAAGGCCTATCGGATGGGGCATTGTCCTACTCTGTTGTCTGTTCGTTAACGTTTTGTTGTTAACACTCAAACACCTTCATTTTGCATTTGATCTTTACCAAACTTTGTCAGTGTCTGTGTCCATGAAAGCTTGGACAAATTTGAAAAATACTATATTTATAGCAAAGTTTGAGGGGATATATAGGACATAACATCGTCACATTTCCTGTTTGATGCTTTTTGACAGAGTTATGGCTCTTTAAATATTTTCACACCAAAATCTTGTCAGCACGATAAAGCCTTGAAGGATTTCAATGAACTTTATGAGAAACATCAGTATGAAATGGAGATGCACATATCAACTTGGGGTTCAGTGATTTTTGATCTAGTTCTGGCCCCTTGAATATTTTCTCAGAAAAATATTTAACTCCTATATAGATTTTCAGCAGACTTTGTGAGAAGCATAAGTACAAAATGGAGATGTGCATATTGTCGTGGGGTACGTGTTTGCAATGGTATTAATCACCTATCTCCAGTGATAGTTCTAGTTTGCTTTGTTAGCAATCTAGCTCCTTTGTGGCAAGATAACCCAAGGGTAAAAAACTTGCCAAGAGAGAATCGGTAAGCAGCCAGATCACTTAAGTAACACTGGAGTTATTATAACCCCGTTTCACAAAATGAAATGGGGGCTATATTGAAATCATGCTGTCCATAACGTCAAGTCGCGTAACACATTGTCGCGTCCCATAACACATTGTCATGTCTTGTAACACATTGTCGTATCCCGTAACATATTGTCATGTCCATTCATGTCGCTTACTGTAACACATTTTTGTCTCGCCCACGATAGTGGGTAGCGAGACATAGCAGTCACTTTTCCGGTGGCAGCGGCCACATTTTAAACTATATCTCAACAACCGCTGCTCAAAATTTTCTGTAACTTTGTCAGATGCTTTTTTGGGTCAAGGGACATCATGTAATGCCAAAATTACCAACGTCAATTTCTTATTTTGTTTTATTTTCCAAAAATTTAACCCTTGTTAGGTAACTTAACCTTGGTTAGGGCTGTTCCAGGAAAAAAGGCCTGGGGGGGGGGCAAGAACGACAGTCAAAAAAACAAACAACACCCACAGAATTCGAATTATTTTCCCCCCCACCCCCCCCCCACCCACAGAATTCGAATTGTTAGATATTGGGACCATACGCCGCTGGACATGGAATAATGAAAGTTAAAGTAGCACATCCACCACCATATGCATGCCATCTTCGAGATGGTTAAAATTGTGAACTATTGATTTTATGAATATTGAGTTCTGCTCAACCTGGGGCTAGGAGGCGTGAACGCTAGCAAGCGTATTTCACTACCGTTCATCATGGACATTTTCAATCAAACCGAGACTGCAATATTTCATACTTATCATGTTTGGCCGTTTCCAAAGGACCACTCTCATACTCTCATGTGCTCATAATAACTGATGACCTTATGTCCCTCTACATCACACATTGTTGGTTGCCTAGTTTATTACTGAATACTGAAGTATGGCCCTTTGTTTCACTTAGAATTTTCCACTCTTTTCTTGTATAATGTCACATAGCACATTTTTCTCAAACAGTTTCAGATGGATTGTTCCAAAACTACGAAATAACAACTGATACCTTATGTCCTCTAGGTGTAGCACATCCATTGTAGCACAGGCAGTGTTGGTCTGGGGTAGTAACATAACGGGGGCCAGTCTCATTTCTTTTTGTAAAAAAAAAGAAGACATTTTTATTACTTAAAATGCCATTTTGGGTTTATATCACTTGTTGATCTATTGTTACGTTTTTCAAGCATTGTTGTATTAAAATTGTGAGTTTTTTGGAAATGAGTGTATGAATACAATATGTTGGTATCTCAGTGTTAATGTTTTTAAAGGAAGCATTCTTTCATGAGACAAGTTCTTTTTTAGAAGAAACACGACCCCTACTTTTCTGTGGAATTTTTGGCAGCATATGGGCCATTTGTGATGAGAAAGAATTCTTTTTTAAATTGGGCCTTGGTATGAATGACAACATTTCAATTAAATTTCAAAACATACACAGCTCAATGCAAAAAGTAATGGGCGGGTTACACCTCTGTATCACACATTGTTAATTGTCTAATATATTACAGAATTATGTCACTTTGTTTCACTTAGAATTGTCCTCTCTGATATTGTATAATGAACTTATGTGGCTTTCACTTCTAAAGTTTTAATGGATTGTTATTACACCCGACATACAGTTCACAGGTGATGATATGATGTGTCTCTGCATCAAATGTTTTCGATAATGCATTTTTTACAGAATTATGGACCTTTGTTTTGTATCAAAAAAGTGGGGGTATTTATCACGTTCAGTGTTCTAGTTGCTCTTAACTTGGTGACAGTTGTTGAAATAACTTGAGTAATTCTACCCAAATTGAACCAAACATTGGCACATTGCTAATGACCAAACAAATCTTGATAGATTTTGATAAATAAAAACAGATCCCACCCTTGTACTCCGAGAGTTATTGCACCTTTATGGGTTAAAAATGTTGAAATTGATGAAGTCTGCTCAATAACTTCAATTATTGCTGATCTAAATTTAAGTAACCAATATTATACCCTTCATGACTGGCATATTTTGTTACAATTTTCCACTCTTTCTAGCTCACCTAAGCCAAAGGATCAGTGAGTTATTGTAATCACCTTACGTCCGTCGTCCCTCAACAATGGCTTCACACATCTCCTCATTAACCACTTGTTCAATTTTGACCAAACTTCAGGTTATGATCCTGAGGTCTATGGTTTTCAAATTTCTTAAAATTAGCACAGGGCGACATCCAAGGTGGCTGCCATTACCATAAATGATTAAAACCTTAAAAAATCTTCTCAAGAACCATCGAACTGATTTCGAAATTGTTTCTTTATTAATAATTGCCAACCCCTGGAATATCAAGCCCCTCCCCAGGTACATAGTTTTACAAAGAGCTCTATAGAAAAATGTTTAAAACATCTCTGAAACTACAAGAGCTAGAGGTATAATATTTTTTCTTGTAGCATAAGCCTATGGTCCTCAACCGAATATGTTAAAATGGTAACCCTGGGGTCAAATTTGGCCCATACCAAATCTTCTTCTCTGAAACCACAAAAGCTAAAGGTCTAATATTTTACATGTAGAATAAGTCTATGTTTACCAAGTTTGTTCAAATGGTGACCCCGGAGTCAAATTTGGACCTGCCCAGTGGGGGTCACAATTTTACATGAGTTATACAGGAAAATCTTTAAAAATCTTCTTCACTGAAACTACAAGAGCTAGAGGTCTTATATTTTGCATATAGTATAAGATTATGATCCTTTACCAATTTTGTTCAAATGGTTAACCTGGGCAAAAATCTGGCCCCAACCTGGGGGTCATAGATTTATGTATGAGTTTTATAGGAACATCTTTAAAACATCTTCTCTGAAACTACACGAGCTAGAGGTCTAGTATTTTGTCTAATATTTTGCAGTTAAGCTTATTGTCCTCTATCAAGTTTGTTCAAAGACCATGCGGTCAAATTTGTCCCCACCCCAAAAGTCACATGTTTGACAAAGACTTATATAGTGCACATGAAAAGGCGGATACAACTAACCAGCTGGCATCGGCCCCACGGTCCATCCCCACACCTGGGGACATAGTCCCTGGATCATAACTTGAAAACCTTTGAGATCCCCACCCTATGACCATATATACACTTGTTGGGCATAAAGAAATGGATACAACCATCCAACCAGCATCATCCCTTGGGTCTATTCCCATCACTGGGGATGTAACCCCTGGGTCATAACTTGGAAATTATTGAGATCCCCACCCTAAAGCCACACTTGCACTTATTGGGCATGAGCAGACAGAAACAACCATCCAACCAGCATCGTGCTTGGTCCATCCCCACCCCTGGGAGATCCCCACCCTGTAACCATATATACACTAACTGGGCCTGAACGCTTTATGGCGGGCACGAGCATTTGTGATGGCGCGCCAATGACTGCAGGATTTAATTCTATTACGAAATCATAAGCTTGTTTGACAATTTTTTCATCTTTGCAAGCCATCAGGTGAGCGATTCAAGGCCATTTGGTTATTTATTTCATAGCATTTTGCATATCTATCTGGACAAGCTGCCCCTAACGTGCTGAAAGTAAGGCTCATTATGTCTCTGCTACATAAATCTTGTAAGCATTAAGGCATTTTGCCATCAAGGCTATGTTGCACCAAACACCCATTTTTGAATTTTCAGTGTCAATGCCGTACATAGGGGAAACTACAGCAGCGGGAGATATCGCTGTCTCTCAGACAGCAGCTTCTTCTTGGATATTAAATACAGTGAAAAAAATATATGCGGCACATTCAACGTCAATGACATTTGAGTTATTTATAACATTTACAGAAATAGACAATAGAGAAAAACAATTGTTCGTTAGAGCTGCCTTGTCGATTTCCGTATCCCGGTAATCTGTTGTGATTGTTTCTATAATTATTTTTTATGAAATATACATACTAGCTCTTCAGTCGTGTCAGCTCCACAAAGTGCATGTTGAATGTCTCCAGTGGAGCGACGGGTGGAGGTGTTCCCCCCCCACTATAATCTGACCAGCATAGTTTTATAGTTTTGACATATGTTTGTCTGAACACCATTTATACACTCCCCGCTTCCCAACTCAACTCCTGGATCTGCACATGGGGACAGTTAGTGGGTTTTTTAATGGCTTGTGGTTAATGTGCAGATCTCTGCACACATATTTTCAGTTCTTTTAAAACATAAGGCAATTACAAGTCATAAAGTGGAACTCCTGATATAATATTATATTGAATGTTGTTTAATAGCTCAACGACACATTCATTTTAGGTTATTTTGAGCTGCCACAGGGCAATGATACATAGGAATCCAGTCGTAAACCTAGACCTTAAATCTTGGTGTTGAGGCTTCATATGTCCCCAAAAGGGGTTTGGAAGGAAGAAGAAGGATAAAGAAATAAATGTACAGTCAAACTTCTGTAGCTCGAACTTTGATTCCTCGAATACCATCGGTAACTTGAGCAAATACTCTGGTCCCAGCACATCTCCTGTATAATTCAATGTAATTTACCCTTGGTTGTTTGAATATTATTTCTCAAATACCACCCCAAACTCGAAGGCTTTTTACGGTCCGGAAATCCATTTATTTGTGACAATAGCCACCAAAAGGTTGAAGGTGTGATCCGTTGCCAAGTGACGTCGGCCATTGATTTTACACGACGTGTAAGTTCAATCAAGGCGTGAAAGAAAACCTAGAGGTGTGAAAAATGTGTTCGATTAGCAATAATAAACAGATGATATGTTTAATTTGTGTGAAATTATTATGATCAATTAAATACATCTGATGTTTTAATCAAAGAAAGTTTGTTCATCAATGTATATTCTATTCAGTGACATTCAACTCATTATTCTGACTTTGTATGAATTGCACTATTTCTCTAAATAAATGCTCATTAAAGATAAAACAAACACATTTTTGCATTTTTTTTTGGTATTTTCCTGGTAATAATTACAATTCAGTTATTTGATTTAAACAAACATGTTAGCAAATAAGAACAAACTGAGAAATATTAATTGCGTACATAAGTAGCACAGTTTTTGGACAGTACACAGTTTGGATAGATGAATTATTTTTTTGCAAACTCGATTTCTCGATCATATTCCTGTGGTCCCCGTGACTTCGCGTTACCGAAGTACGACTGTATGTAAAATGTTAATGACACACAATGTATTTATAGTAACTCACACTGGATTTGTGTTTGTTACAAAGCATTTATGTAATGACTCTACCTTTTGTTAAGGGCTGAGAAATTTGCCGCTGGTATTATTATTACCTATCAGCAGAGCGCTTCAAAGCCTTAGAGTATTGCTAAACTTATAAATGTATTTATTTGCAAATATCTAAATCCTGGCTTGATCATTAACAAATAGATTGTATTACTTAGCTTTACTATTTCTTTCTCTGTGCAGTCCCTGCGAGACACTCGTGACCTTCTGGAGAAGATTGGTTTACAGGATGCCCAACAATTTATAGAGGATAACCCCCACCCACGCCTTTGGCGCCTCCTGGCTGAATCAGCCCTCGAGCAACTCAATTTGAAAATTGCTGAGCAAGCATTTGTCAGATGTAAGGATTATCAGGGCATAGAGTTTGTGAAGCGACTTGGAAACTTACAGGTAGGTTTGGTTGTCAACTACATTATGGATGCTGTATTTGTGAGATGTAAGGATTATCAGGGCATAGAGTTAGTGA
The DNA here is from genome assembly GCA_037043455.1 of Cyrtodaria siliqua. Taxonomy (NCBI): domain Eukaryota; kingdom Metazoa; phylum Mollusca; class Bivalvia; order Adapedonta; family Hiatellidae; genus Cyrtodaria; species Cyrtodaria siliqua. The sequence continues at coordinate 261,801 of JAWPHD010001682.1, forward strand.
AGCGACTTGGAAACTTACAGGTTAGTTTGGTTGTCAACTACACTATGGATGCTGTATTTGTCAGATGTAAGGGTTATCAGGACATAGAGTTTGTGAAGCGACTTGGAAACTTACAGGTTAGTTTGGTTGTCAACTACACTATGGATGCTGTATTTGTCAGATGTAAGGATTATCAGAGCATAGAGTTTGTGAAGCGACTTGGAAACTTACAGGTAGGTTTGGTTGTCAACTACACTATGGATGCTGTATTTGTCAGATGTAAGGATTATCAGGGATAGAGTTAGTGAAGCGACTTGGAAACTTACAGGTAGGTTTGGTTGTCAACTACACTATGGATGCTGTATTTGTGAGATGTAAGGATTATCAGGGATAGAGTTAGTGAAGTAACTAGGAAACTTACAGGTTAGTTTGGTTGTCAACTACACTATGGATGCTGTATTTGTCAGATGTAAGGATTATCAGGGATAGAGTTAGTGAAGTAACTAGGAAACTTACAGGTAGGTTTGGTTGTCAACTACACTATGGATGCTGTATTTGTGAGATGTAAGGATTATCAGGGATAGAGTTAGTGAAGCAACTAGGAAACTTACAGGTAGGTTTGGTTGTCACCTACACTATGGATGCTGTTGGTTTGGGGCTTCCCTAGCATGACTGATACATAGGGATTATTTTATTAGTTCCCTACCCGTTCCCGGAGAGTACTGTAGGTTGAACCCCAACTGTCCATCTGTTCGCCCTCAAAATATGGATCCTGCAATTTTGTGCAGACAGATATTGAACACAATTTTATGTTTGCATTGATGGAGGTGATGTGCATCTTCTTTTACATATACATATAGTTGGCACTTTGCCCGTCCGTCCGTCCGTCCATCCGTCCATCTAGAAATCTTTCCATCCGTCGTCCGTCAGTTAACGTTTTCTTGTGGGTGCTCTAGCCTCTCCTTTTTTCATTCCATCTTAACCAAATGAAGCAGTAGTTATATACATAAGATCTTGGACGAGTTCTTAAACCAGTCAGATTCAGTTGCTTATAGCTAAGTTATCTGCCCTTGAATTGGCAAAAATGCATACTTTTGCCTTGTGGGCACTCTAGCATTTGTCATGTAATCTTAACCAAACTTACACAGTATTTATATATCCATAAGATCTCAGATTTTTAGCTCTACTGATCAAAGATCAGCAGAGCTTATGCCCTGGTGCAATGTCCGTCGTACGTCCGTAAACTTTTTTTGTAGCGACTACTCCTCTTAGACATAACTGCTAGTGTCCATCTGTGTTTACAGAGTTATATAGTAAAAGCGTGTAGCGACTACTTCTCTGAAATTACTTGACGGATTTTCATGAAACTTCACAAAAATGTTGCTCATGATATCTAGTTGATCCTAGCAAAATTTCAGGTCGGCCGGAAATTCAAGATGGCCACGACAGTTAAAATAGATTTTTAAAAAACAAGTTTGTAGCGACAACTTCTTGAAAACTATAAGTTATATTGATATGGGACTTTTTCTAAAATGATCAGCATGACATGTTGTTGGTCCTTGTTGAAAATCAGTTTGATTCAACATTAAACATGGCTGCCAGTGGCCATCTTTGTTTACATAGAGTTATATAGTAAAAACTTGTAGCGACTACTCCTCTGAAACTACTTGACAGATTTTCATGAAGCTTCACAGGAATGTTGCTCTTGATGTCTGTTGATCCTAGCCAAATTTCAGGTCGGCCAGTAATTCAAGATGGCCGCCACAGCTAAAAATAGGTTTTTAAAATAAACAAATTTGTAGCGACTACTTCTTAAAAACTATAAGCGATATTGATATCGGACTTTTTCTAAAATAATCAGCACGACATGATTGTCCTTGTTGAAAATCGTTTTGATTCGACGTTAAACATGGCTACTAGAGGTCTTCTTTGTTTACAAGAGTTATATAGTAAAAACTTGTAGCGACTACTCCTCCGAAGCTACTTGACAGATTTTCATGAAACTTCACAGGAATGCTGATCTAGCTATCAAAACCTATCAGTAGAGCTTCAAGGTCATTGACCTCTTGTTTTTTAACCAGCCAGAGTGTCCACAGGCCCTGTCACAGGCCATCTTAGGCCTCTTGTTATAACTATGATTTTAGTAAATATTTGCCTCCATATGTCTTTTACAAATACCTTACTTTGTGATTCCAAATCCAGGGTTATAATGGTAAATAACTCTAGACAAATGTTTTCATCTTTACACGATATTGTTTGAGTTTTCCCCATTTATAATAATTCAAATTATTTGCCATTTCATGCCTTTATACTATAGGGTCTGAAGCTTTAAGGTTGATCTAAACACTTTAAAATCTTGAACAACAAGAGGTTAAGGTTATATATACTTTTGCAAGGGAAATGTATCTTTTCATAAATCCATATCTTTCTATAAAGAATAGTTCATTCTTAATGGATTGCAATTTACAACTGAAATGCTGGGACATGAAGACAAAAATTAATGTTCTAAATGTCAGATTTATTTCTATGTTTTAGAGTGAGAACATGAAGCAGGCAGAGGTAGCTGCATATTTTCGCAGGTTTGAGGAAGCTGAAAGAAAGTACCTGGATATGGACAGAAGGTATTTATAATTTTTAGCTCTAATAATAATAATTGGCAGATGATTGATGTACATGTATAGTCATAAAACTTTATACAGTTCTTCTATAAATCAGTAACTCAATGCCATTGAGATGTCCAATAACTCTGACTTTCATTTCAGCAGAGTTACTTAAAAAAAATTGCTCCATAATTCATGGAGAATTGCAACCCCTGGCTTCAAACATGATATTTAGCTATTAGTCCTTTTCGATATAAGCACATGGCAGTCGACATTTTTTTTTTAGCTACTGAACTATGAAGTTTGTGTTTTTTGTCTTGGTTTAGCTACTAAACTATCAAGTTTGTGTTTTTTGTCTTGGCTGTGCCCAAGGGGTCCAAATTTATATGGAGATTATGCACGTTTTACATAGACTTACACAGGGAAAAAATTGACAAATCTTCTCCAAAACCGCAACACATAGAACTTCCATATATTGCATATTACATCAGGTTATTCTGTATCAAGTTTGTTCAAATGGTGACCCTAATTGGGTCAAATCTGCCCCTGCCCCAGGGATCACAGTTTTACATAGAGTTATGTAGGAGAATCTTTTAAAAAAAAATCTTCTCTGAAACTACAAGAGCCAGAGGATTAAAATTTTGCAAGTACCATCAGCTTATGATGCTCTATCAAGTTTGTTGAAATAGTGACCTTGCAGTCAAATTTGGCTCTGTGGCAGGATTTATATGTTTTATATAAATTTATATGGCCTTTTTTTTTTAATAACTTGGTTTACGGATTTTTTCTGAAAAAATTACGTCAGGAGGTCGAAATAAAAATAAAAATAAAATTACTCGGGGTGAAATTGAGAGAAAAAATTACAAGCAAAATGTTGACGTTTTAAGTCAAAAAGGGGGAGAGAATCAAAAATCGAACATCACTTTTCGTAGATCCCTATCGAAATCCATGTTTAATAGCATACTTTAGATAACCGAGCATGTCCTTGACACGAGCGGAAAAAAAGAAGAAAAAAATTTAAAAAAAAAAAAAAAAAAAAATTAAAAAGTACAATTTTATTTTTTTTCCAAAACGGGAAAATTAGACTCGGCGGATCCGTAAACCAAGTCATTAAAAAAAAAAGGCCTATAGGGAAAACTTAATTTATGTAGGGAAAACTTAATTTATATAGGGAAAACTTAATTTATGTAGGGAAAACTTAAAAAAAACGTCTCTGAAGTATAAGGTATAGACCTCTCATATATTGCATGCAGCATAAGCTTAAGGTTCTCTACCAAGTTTATTCCGATGGTGACCCTGTGGTCAAATCTGTCTTCACCCCGGGGGGTCACAGTTATACAATTTTCTTCTCTGAAACTACATGAGCTAGAAGTCTAATATTTTGCATGTACCATACGCGTGTGGTCCTCTATCAAGTTTATTTAAATCGAGACCACGGGGTCAAATTAGGCCCCACCCCAGGGGTTACAGGTTTTAAATAGACTTACATAGGGAAAAACCTTAAAATATTGTCTTCTCTTAAACCACAGTTATGAACTGAGCATGAACAGACGGATATAACCACCCCTAGGGACATAGCCCCCAGGTCATAAATTTAAAACCCTTGAGATCCCCACCCATTAACCATATATACACTTTATTATAATTAAATATTAAGAATGTAAGGAAGGAATATATCATTGGGATTGACATTGATGTTGTTCAAATCGAGCCTATAGTGATGTAATCCTAGGATTACAAGTGATGTAATCCTAGGATTACCTCACAGACTCGACACAAGGGACGTAGCCTTCTAGTTTATTCTTCATCTAGCAACAAAAATATTGATTTAGAAATTTAGAAATACTTCATTATGTAATGTTACTGAGGTTAATGACTGTTAATAAGGGGAACCGGTGGGAGACAATATTACTGTGCAATACTTCATATATATTGCATGTAGCATATGCTTATGGTCATGTACTAGGTTTGTTCAAATGGTGACACTGGGGTCCGTCCAAGGAATAGTTTTGCATATGAAGTTACATGTATATAGAAAATTAAAAAGAAATTCTTCTTCTGTGAAACCACAAGAGCTAGAGGTCTAAGATTTAGCATGTAGTGTAAGTTTGTGGTCCTCTACCAAGTTTGATCTAATGGTGACACTAGGTGAGATTTGCCCAGCCTCAGGGTTCACATGTTTATGAAAAACATGCTTCAAATGGTAACCCTTGAGTCAAATTCTGCCCTGTCGCTGATTTCACAGTTTTGCATAGAGTTAAAAAAAACTTCTGAGTTTACCAGACCTATTTCATCAGTTTGCTTAAGTTTTTATTGTGGATAAGGTCATTATTTGATTGATTCAGGGTCTTTTGACCTTCTTGTCTTGTTTTTGTATTCAGAAGAAGAGCTTGTGCGATTGAGAGAAATATACCCTTAGAATCCTATCAAAAATAAGCATTTTAACAAACTGAAAACCATTGCTTCGCAACAACTATGATTGGTTCATTGCCAGTATCAGTATTACAATATATTACCAACAGTGTGACTGAGCTGAGTAGCAAGGTATACATGTATTTCAGTATTTATTACCAATTTTATCAGGGATCTAGCAGTAAGCCTTCGTAAGAAGTTGGGTGACTGGTTCAGAGTGGTACAACTTCTCAAAACAGGATCTGGAGGTGACGACCTGCAACTCGAGGAGGCCTGGAATGCCATAGGGGACTACTATGCTGATCGGCAAAAATGGTATTGTTGTTTAGCCACAGCTTAAAACTGCTTAATTGGCATTACTTCTCCTTTCACAATTTTTATCTCAACAGGCCGAAAGCCAGGCGAGCTTATGGGATGGTCAGTCTCTCGTCTTCCGTTCCATTAACCACTCTCGCACTTTGACTTTGCATTTGAGCATTACCAAATTTGGCCAGATTTTTGATATTGATGAAATCTCGGGCAAGTTTGAAAAACAGCTCAGACAAGTTCAAAAACCACCCTGATCAGATTAGTAACACTAGAGTTATGGCCCTTGTTTTACTGAAAAATGACATATTCTGCTTTGTGAACACTGTAGCACCTTCATTTTGTATTTGATCATTTCTAAACTTGACAGATTGTGGATATCAATGAAAGCTCGGACAAGTTAGGAAAAGGTGAAATAACCAGCAATATGGGGTTGATAACACAAGAGTTGTGGCCCTGAAAAAAAAGCCATATTCTGTCTTGTAACTACACTAGCACCTTATTTGTCAAACACTAGCACCTTAATTTTGTATTTTATCTTTACCAAACTTCACCAGAATGTTGTTAGTCATGCCAGAGTTATGGCCCTTGATTTATTGAAAAATGCTATATTTTTGCTTTGTTAGCACTCAAGCTCTTTTAATAGTTATCTGATCTTGACCAGTCTTAGAAAACTAGACCTATCAAGGATAAACTGCAGTTATGACCCTTGAGTTATCTAAAATGCTATATTTTGCTTCATAAGCACTCTAGCACCTTCATTTTCCATCTCATTTTTACCAAACTGGGCCAGGTTGATAATAATGTAAATCTGAAAGTTTGAAAAACATCTAGATATGATTAGTATCACCAGAGTTATGGCCCTTTTGTTGACATGCTATATTTTGCTGTTCAATAACCAGCCATATTTGAACAGAAACAGCAGAGTTGTAACCCCCACCCCCACCCCCAACACGTCACATAACACATTTTTATACCCACGAAGTTGAAGTGTAGGCATACTGGTTTGAGCATCCATGTGTCTGTAGACCAAAATCTTTGTGTTTAACTGCTCATTCATTTTAAGGTGGATTGTTTTAATATTTTGCATGCTGATTAAGTATGAATGTGAAGATGCTAGCGAAGAAAAATCTTTTTGAATTGATCATTTTTAGCTCGACTATTTGTAGAATAAGAGAGCTTATTTAATCAACTTGGCATCGGTGTCTGGTCCTCCTGCTTATAGGGGCCCCTCTACAGGGGTACAATTTGGGGAGCTTGCCGTAATTTACTATTACAGAGTTTCGACCTTGTGACCCTAACTCCTTCTATACCCTTTGAGATCTCAAGTTCATGTGTGGTTATGTTCATTAGTTAGGATGTGTAGATGAGCAATAAGGTCTCAGATTTTGGCTATGCCCACTGGGGTTGGTGGTAATCGCATAAAAAATCACAAAAAAATGTGAATGGGTATGATTCTAGTTGGTATGGTCATTTAGGGACTCGAGGCACAACATATGTCAAATGAAATTTGACCTCCTGCATAAAGGGACCCCACTACAGGGGTACAACTTTGGAAACTTGCAGTCATTTCCTATTACGAGTTTTGGGCTTGTGACGTTAACTCCTTATTTACTCTTTTCAAGTTCATGTGTGGTGTATTTCTTAGTTAAGGATGCGTAGATGCACAATAAGTTTTCGTATTTGGCTCCATCCGTTGGCGCCCCAAAGATGGTAATCAGGTCAAAAAATTGCATATTTTGTCCAAATGTGAAAGCATTTGATTCTAATTGGTATGGTCATTTAGGGACTCGAGGCACAACATTTATAAAACGGGTTTTGTCTACCTGTGTAAAGGGGCCCCTCTACAGGGGTAAAACTTGGAGAGCTTGCAGTAATTTACTATTATATCCTTTTATACTTATATATTTCTTGTTCATATATGGTGTTTTTCTTAGTTAGGATGTGTAGATGCGCAATAATGTTTCGGCTTTTGGCTTCACCCAACTGGGGCCCCCTAAGTGGTAATCGGGTCAAAAATCTAAAACAAAATGCATATCTTGTCCAAATGTGAATGGTTATGATTCAAATTGGGTATGGTCATTTATATACCCGAGGCACAACATTTATAAAACGAGTTTTGTTAATTGTTGAAACCCATGTTAGTATATTCAAGGTCAAGGTGGCAAAGAAGGTCATTCATCTCTTTTTATGCATATAATGAGGCTAATTTTGTATCTGTGTCGGAACTCTTAAATGCAATGACGATTTTAATATAAATTAAAGATATTGGCATAACTATTGTGCCACACATATGTGCTTAAGTAGCTCCAGCCGTCTGTCCACTCCATATCTCTTGCATGCATGGAGGGATTGCAGAATAACTGCACATCAAGATGATGTGCAGAACTCTCATGTCAGTGTCTTCAAGGTCAAGGTCATTCGGAAGATCATTCACTTCTTATATGCCTATTGTAAGGACCATTTTGTGTCCACGCCATAACTCTTGCATGTCAAAAACAAAACAAATGCACGCTTTGATTGGCATGAAGACAGGTATGAGTAGAGTAGAAAATGCTTTTCAGTTTGAAATTCTTGAAATATTGTTTTAATCGTTTTGTATAGGATAGAGGCTTTGAAGAGAAATATTCACCATAAAGAAACCGAAAAGGAGGGATCGTAGCCTCTATATAGATCCCGCTCTAACCTGTGAAAAACACTGCTAGCAAATTCTTCATGAATAAATGTAGCCAGTATTTGCACTTTGAGCCATCTGATTGGTTTAAAACATAGGGTATACACTAAATGAAGACTAATAATTCACTATTTATTCATCAACATTATACATCTATCCTGACAAAGCTGCTAAAAGTTAGACTCATTTTGTCTTCAAGACATTGTGACAATTAGACATTGTGGCATTTAGACATTGTGGCACCCAACACCCATGTCTAAGTCTTCAAGGTCTGTGCAGTACATAGGTAAAATTACTGTGGTTGGGGATATTGCTGTTTCTCAAACTGCAACCTCTTGTTCATTTCAGGCAGCAAGCTGTGACATACTACGTCCAGGGTAGGAATCAGGAACGGCTGGCAGAGTGCTACTACATACTGGAAGACTACCCAGGCTTGGAAAAGATGGTCCAGAGTCTGCCAGAAAACCACAAACTTCATCCGGTAATAGGTCTAGTTACTACTGTAACTCTTGCAATTTCTGGAGAAAACGTTGGTCAGGGCCAGAGATTTCAAGTGATAATTATATCCCCGCTTTCACAAAGTGAAGTGGGGGCTATATAAGAATCACACTGTCCGTAAAGTTGCGTCCCCTCGCGTTGCGTCTCGTCTCGTTGTGTAACACATATTAAGCTCTACTGGCCAAGGGCCAGCAGAGCTTATGGGATGGTGTGTTGTCCGTCGTCCGTCGTCTCTCTGTCTGTCGTCTGTCTGTCGTCCGTTAACTTTTCTTCAAACGACTTCTCCTCAGAAATCGCTTGGCTAATTTTGACCAAACTTCACGTGGATGATCCTTAGATGAATGCTTTTTAGATTTGTTAAAATTAGGTCAGCGCTCCATCCAAGATGGCTGCCATTACCATATATGGTCGAAACCTTAAAAAATCTTCTTCTCCAGAACCGCTTGACAGATTTCAACAGTTTTTCTTTTAAAATGATCGCCAACGCCTATACTATCAAGTGTGTTCAAATAAAGTCCCCTGGGTCAAAAATGGCCGTGCCCTGGGGGTCCAAAGTTTGTATATTGAGGTTTTGCATGTTTTTCATATAGACATATAGGAAAAAACTTTAAAAAATCTTCTTCTCTGAAACCACAAGGCTCTCATGTATTACATGTAGCATCAGCTTATGGTCCTCTACTAAGTTTGTTCAAATGGTGACCCTGGGGTCAAATTTGTCCCCGCCCCGGGTGTCACAGTTTTACATAGACTTATATAGGAATTTTTTTTAAAAAATCTTCTTCTCGGAAACTACAACAGCCAGAGGTTTGATATTTAGGATTTACTATTAGCTTATGGTCCTTTACCAAGTTTGTTCAAATGGTGACCCTTGGGTCACATTTGGCCCCGCCTCAAGGGTCACATGTTTTTCATAGACATGTATAGGGAAAAACTTTAAAAAGCTTCTTCTCTGAAACTGCAAGAGCCAGAGGTTTAATATTTTGCTGTTGCTATAAGCTTATGGTCCTTTACCAATTTTGTTCAAATGGTGACCCTGGGGTCACATCTGGCCCCGCCCCGGGGGTCACAGTTTTACATAAATGCTTGTATAGGGAAAAACTGAAAAAAATCTTCTTCTCTGGAACTGCAAGAGCCAGAAGTTTAATATTTTGCATTTGCTATAAGCTTATGGTCCTTTACCAAGTCTGTTCAAATGGTGACCCTCGGGTCACATTTGACCCTACCCAAAGGGTCACATGTTTTACATAGACATGTATAGGGAAAAACTTAAAAAATCTTCTTCTCTGAAACTGCAAGAGCCAGAGGTTTAATATTTTGCATTTGCTATAAGCTTATGGTCTTCTACCAAGTTTGTTGAAATAGTGACCCATTGGTCACATTTGGCCCCTCCCTGGGGGTCACAGTTTTACTTAGGCTTGTATAGGCAAAAACTGAAAAAAATCTTCTCTGGAACCACATGGCACAGAGCTCTCATGTATTACATGTAGCATCAGCTTATGGTCCTCTACTAAGTTTGTTCAAATGGTGACCCTGGTGTCAAATTTGGACGCGCCCCGGGGTTTACAGTTTTTTTTAAAAAAAATGTTTTTAATTTGATTTATTTATTTTTTTTATTTTCAATTTAATTTTTTTTTTTTTAATTTTTTCAATTTTTTTTTTTTTTTTTTTTAATTTTTTTTTTTTTTTTTTTTTTTTTTAATTTTTTTTTTTTTTTAATTTTTTTTTTCTTTATTGATTTTTATAATTTTTTTTTTCATTATCTTTTTAATTACTTGACACTTACTTTAAAATTTCTTGTCGGCGCTACTCATCCTAAATGCCTTTTTGAATTTCAACGAAACTTGGCAGGAAGCATCGGTAAGATGTCTAGTTGTGCATATCACGATTTTGTTCCAGTTTGCTGATTTTTGATGGAGTTATGGCCCTTTGACATTTTTATTTTAAATTTCTTGTCGGCGCTACTCCTCTTAAACGACTTGTTGGATACGAAATTTGGCAGGAAGCCTCAGTATGATGTCTAGTTGTGCAAAGCGCGGTATATCAATGAAACCTTGGACAATTTCAAAAACTAGCTAGATCTTGTTAGTAATAACAGAGTTATGGCCCTTGATTTTTTGAAAAATGCTCTATTGTATTTTCCTTTGTTAAATCTATAGGAGAAGAGAGCTATATCTAGCTATATCTATCTAAATCTATAAGAGCTGTTTTAGCGAGTAGAGCGTCCACAGGCCCTCTTGGGCCTCTTGTTATTATTTGCATTCCTCAAACAGTTTTGATTGGGTTGTTCCCAAACTTCATATACACATCATAACAGCTGATAACTTTACATCCCTCCATATCACCTGTTGTTGCCTAATTTGTTACAGAATTATGGCCCTTTGTTTAACTTAGAAATTTCCACTCTAATATTGAATAATGACCTGTAACACATTTTTTCTCAAACAGTTTCCAATGCATTGTTCCCAGACTTCATATACGCATAACAACTAATGGCATTATGTCAACATCATACACTGTTGATGCTTAATTTATTATAGAATTATGGCCCTTTGTTTGACTTGGAATTGTTTTTCTCTATAATGAACTTCATGTGCCTTTCACTTCAGAAGTTTTCATGGATTGTTATTACACTTGACATACAGATTACATGTGATGATATGATGTGTCTTTGCATCAACGGTTTTCATTTCTTTAATCTTTAGATCACCTTGAGCCTATTGGGATCACTCTTCGTCCGTCGTCGTCGTTAACTTTTGTTTCAAACGACTTCTCATCAGAAACCGCATGGCCAATTTTTACCAAACTTCAAATGGATGATTCTTAGATGAATGCTTTTTAAATTTGTTAAAATTAGGTCAGCGCGACATCCAAGATGACCGCCATTACCATATATGGTCGAAACATTAAAAAATCTTCTTCTCAAGAATCACTGGACAGATTCGACAGTTTTTCTTTAAAATGATCGTCAATGCCTAGACTATCAGGTTTATTCAAATGACTCCCCGAGGTAAAAAATAACCATGCCCCGGGGATCCGAAGTTTGTATATTGAGATTTTACATGTTTTTCATAAACTTATATAGGAAAAAACTTTAAAAAAAACATTCTTCTCTGAAACCACAAGGCACAGAGCTTTCATGTATTACATGTAACATCAGCTTATTGTCCTCTACTAAGTTTGTTTAAATGGTGACCTTGGGGTATAATTTGGCCCACCCTGGGAATCACAGTTTTACATAGACTTATATTGGAAAAAAATTAAAAATTCTTCTTCTCTGAAATGACAAGAGCTAGAGGTTTTATATTTTGCATTTACTATGAACTTATGGTCCTTTACCAAGTTTATTCAATTGGTGACCCTGGGGTCCATTTGGCCCTGCCCCAGGAGTCACATGTTTACATAGACTTGTATTAGAGAAAAACTTAAAAAATCTCCTTCTCTGAAACCACAAGGCACACAGCTCTCATATATTACATGTAGCCCTGGGTCACATTTGGCCATGCCCCAGGGGTTCGATAATGGGCCAGTACTCAAGTGATCGATATAGGGCCAAGATATGGCCCTCTTGTTTACAATATAATGGATCTTTGTTTTACTTAGAATTTGTTTGACATTAAACATTTATTATGTCTCCTCCACTTTGTGAAGGTGATACATTTGTTTTTGTGCTGTCTGTCTGTCGTCTGTATGTCACAAACTTTGTTGGACAAGTTCTCCAGAACCCTAGCTGGATTTCGTCACCGTGTTCGGGTTGAATGATTTTTGGTGGAATTATGGCCCTTTACAGGTTTTAATTCACAAACTTTGTCCGGACTAGTTCTCCTGTTCTCCTAGATCTCCCTGGCCGGATTTCAGTGAAACTTTGCAGGGATGATTAGTACAAAACCTAGTTGTGCATGTCTTCCTCGTGTTCCAGTTGATTGATTTTTGGCCTATTTATGGCCTTTTCCCCAGTGGGGGAGATATCTGTTTTTATTAAAAAAAACTCTAGTTATTCTTGATTTTGCGCATTCTCATCGACTATATCAAAAAAGCGGGGGTATTCATCACCTTCAGTGATAGTTCTAGTTTTTAGTTTCATAGCTTATGCCGTGGTGCGTTGTCTGTCGTCCGTCCGTAAACTTTTTTTTTGGTAGCGACTACTCCTCTGAAACTACTGGATGGATTTTCATGAAATTTTACAGGAATGTTGCCCATGGTGTCTTGTTGATCCTAGCAAAAATTCACGTTGATGTGAAATCCAAGATGGCCACAAAGCTAAATTTAGATTTTAAAAAACCATGTTTGTAGCGACTACTTCTTGAAAACTATAAGTGATATTGATATGGGACTTTTTCTAAAATGATCAGCATGACATGTTGTTGATCCTTGTCGAAAATCATTTTGATTCGACATTAAACATGGCTGCCAGCAGCCGTCTTTGTTTACATAGAGTTATATAATGCATACTTGTAGCGACTACTCCTCTGAGACTACTTGACAGATTTTCATGAAACTTCACAGGAATGTTGCACTTGATATCTTGTTGATCCTAGCAAAATTTCAGTCGGCCGGAAATTCATGATGGCCGCCACGCCTAAAAATAGATTTAAAAAAACCCAAATTTGTAGCACTTACTTCTTGAAAACTGTAAGAGATATTGATACTGGACTTTTTCTAAAATGATAAGCATGACATGATGTTGGTCCTTGTCAAAATCATTTTGATTCATCATTAAACATGGCTGCCAGTGTCCATCTTTGTTTACATAGAGTTATATAGTAAACTTGTAGCAATTATTCCTCTGAAACTACTTTAAGGATTTACATGAAACAACAGAACTATTGCTCTTGATGTCTAGTTGATCCTAGCAAAACTTCAGGTTGGCCATAAATTCAAGTTGGCCGCCATGGCTAAAAATAGATTTTTAATAAACAAATTTGTAGTGACTACTTCTTGAAAACTATAAGTGATATAGATATGCGACTTTTTCTAAAATTATCATTCTTGTTGAAATTTATTTTGATTCAACTTTAAACATGGCTGCCAGTGGCCATCTTTGTTTACATAGTTATATAGTAAAAAGTTGTAGCGATTACTCTTCTGAAACTACTTGAAACTTCACAAGAATGCTGATCTAGTAATCAAAACATATCAGTAGAGCTTCAAGGTCATTGACCTCTTGTCATTATTTATATTCCTTCTTTTTTAGAAAAACAAAGTAAAGTTCCTGGTGATAAAAACAGCCATGTCCCCAGAATCATAAGTTTGTACATAGAGATTTATAATAAAAACTCTTTAAACCTTCTTTAGCTTAAACAAATAACGCTTGATTTTACATAAACCCACATATCAGTTGAGCGATTTAGGCCCATTTGGGCATCTTGTTTTAAACTTTTTACCCACTGATAAAACTTGATTAGCACAAAGCATCCTCTTTGGGGAAGATAAATCTGTTTTACAGATATTCTTGTTTTATCTGTAACAGCTGTTTTGTTTGTATAATTTCAGGAGATAGCAGCCATGTTCATGACAGTAGGCATGTGTAATCAGGCAGTGGACGCTTATATCAAGGTACATTATGATGGATATGTTTTATAGAATTTTTTTAGAATATATGTATTCATGTGAAGTTAGCTCTTGTATGAACCACACATGATATGCTGTTTTAGCTCACCTGAGCTGAAGGCTCAAAGAACCGCTGAACAGATTTTGAAAGTTTTTGTTTATAAATAATCACCAACTCAAAAACTACAAAAGTTGTACAAATGAAGTTCTTAGGGTCAAAAATGGCTGTGCCCCGGTGTTCCAAAGTTTCTTACTATGGACATTTTACATGTTTTACATAGACATATAGGACATTTGTGAACGACATCTCAGAAACCGCTGAACAATTTTGACAAATTTCACGTGGCTGATACTGATGTCAGTGCCTTCCAAAGTCATACAAGTTAGGTCAATGCGACATCCAAGATGGCCGCCATTACCATATATGGTCAGAACCTTAAAAAATCTTCTTTTCAAGAATCGCTGAACAGATTTTGACAGATTTTATTTATAAATGATCGCCAACTCCTAGACTACAAAATTGGTAAAAAACGAAGTTCCTAGGTTCAAAAGTGGCTGTGTCCCATGGTTCCAAAGTTTGTATATGGAGATTTTACATGTTTTACATAGACTTATATACTAGGGAATTAAAAAAATCTTCTCTTAAAGCACAAGATCTCTCATATATTGTATATAGTATTAGCTTATGGTCCTCTACAAAGTTTGTTCGAATGGGTAACAACATCTCAGAAACTGCACGGCCAATTTTGACCAAATTTCACGTGGAAGATTCTTAGGTCAATGCCTTACAAAATTGTACAAAATAGGTCAATGCATTATCCAAGTTGCCCGTCATTACCATATATGGGCAGAACCTTAAAAAATCTTCTTCTTGTGAACCACTTTCTAGATTTCGATTTTTTTTTAGCTCAACTGGCTAAAGACTAGCATAGCTTATTGGATTGCGAGTTGTCCGTCGTCCGTCCTACGTCTGTCGTTAACTTTTGCCTCGTTAAGACGATATGGACTTCATTACCATCCAATCTTTACAATATTGTTATAGCCCTTGATTTAGTTAAAAAATATTTTGCCTCGTTAAGTCGATAGAGCCTTCATTTTTAGCTCTACTGGCCTGAACTCGGATAAGTTCGAAAACCAAGTTATAGCCCTTGATTTAGTTAAAAAATATTTTGCCTCGTTAAGTCGATAGAGCCTTCATTTTTATGGGATGCCGAGTTGTCCGTAGTCCGTCCGTCGTCCGTGGTTAACTTTTGTCTCGTTAAGACAATAGGGCCTTTTTTTTTATCTGATCTTTACCAAACTTTACCAGATTGTTAATGTCAATGAAAGCTCGGACAAGTTCGAAAACCAGCCAGATTGGATCAGTAACAGCGGAGTTATGGCCCTCGATTTAGTTCAAATGCTATATTTTGCCTCGTTAAGACAATAGGGCCTCCATTTTTCATCCGATCTTTACCAAACTTTACCAGATTGTAAGTGTCAATAAAGGCTCGGATAAGTTCGAAAACCAACCAGATCGGACCAGTAACAGCGGAGTTATGGCCCTTGATTTAGTTTAAAATGCTATATTTTGCCTCGTTACGACGATAGGGCCTCCATTTTTCATCCGATCGTTACCAAACTTTACCAGATTGTTAGTGTCAATAAAAGCTCAAATAAGTACGAAAACCAACCAGATCGGACCAGTAACAGCAGAGTTATGGCCCTTGATTTAGTTAAAAATGCTATATTTTGCCTCGTTAAGACGATAGGGCCTTTGTTTTTCATCCGAACTTTACCAGATTTTACGAGATTATTAATGGCAATAAAAGCTCGGACAAATTCGAAAACCAGCCAAATCGGACCAGTAACAGTGGAGCTATGGCCCTTGATTTCGTTAAATATGCTATATTTTGCCTTGTTAAGGCGATAGGGTCTTCATTTTTAGCTCTACTGGCCAGCAGAGCTTATGGGATGCCAAGTTGTCTGTCGTCCGTCCGTCGTTAACTTTTGTCTCGTTAAGACGATAGGGCCTTCATTTTTCATCCGATCTTTACCCAACTTTAACAGGTTGTTAATATCAATGAAAGCCCGCACAATTTTGAAAACCAGGCAGATCGGACCATTAACAGCGGAGTTATGGCCCTTAATTTCGTTAAAAATGCTATATTGCTATATTTTGCCTCGTTAAGACAATAGGGCCTTCATTTTTCATCCTATCTTTACCAGGCTTTAGCACATTGTTAATATCAATGAAAGCTCGGACAAGTGTGAAAACCAGATAGATCGGACTAGTAACAGCGGAGTTATGGTCCTTGATTTAGTTAAAAATGCTATATTTTGCCTCGTTAAGATGATGGGGCCTTCATTTTTCATCCTATCTTTACCAAACTTTACCACTTTGTTCATATCAATGAAAGCTTGGACAAGTTCGAAAACCAGCCATGTTGGACTAGTAACAGCAGAGTTATGGCCCTTGATTTAGTTAAAAATGCTATAAAAGTTTTGTCCAGTACTCAGACGATCAGATTGTTAATATCAATGAAAGCTCGGACAAGTTCGAAAACCGTTCATATCGGACCAGTAACAGCTGAGTTATGGCCCTTGATTTAGTTAAAAAAGCTATACTTTGCCTCGTTAAGATGATAGGGGTGGGCTTCATTGTTCATCCGATCTTTACCAAACTTTATCAAATTGTTAATATCAATGAAAGCTCGGGCAACTTTGAAAACCATTCATATCGGACCAGTAACAGCGGAGTTATGGCTCTTGATTTAGTTGAAAATGCTATATTTTGCCTCGTTAAGATGGTAGGGCCTTCATTTTTCATCTGATCTTTACCAAAACTTTACCAGATTCTTTAGTTATGGCCCTTGATTTAGTTAAAAAGCTGTATTTTGCCTAAAACTTTCAAAAAAAACGTAAATGGCAGTCACTCGCTTCATTGATGTTATAAGAGCCATGTTAGCCAGTAGAGCGTCCACTGGCCCTCTTGGGCCTCTTGTTCATCTGATCTTTACCGAATGTTTCCAGATTTTTGTACTTTTTTTTTCTTTTATCATTTTTATATTTCTTTATTTATTTATTTTTTTAATTTTTTTTTTTTTTTTTATCTCTACTAGCCAAGTTCGAAAACCAGCCAGATCGTACCAGTAATGGCAGAGTTATGGCTCTTGATTTAGTTAAAATTGCTATATTTTGCCTCTTTAAGACGATAGTCACTCGCTTCATTGATGTTATAAGAGCCATATTAGCCAGTAGAACATCCACAGGCCCTCTTGGGCCTCTTGTTATTATTTCGGCCAGTAGAGCTTATGGGATGCTGAGTTGTCCGTCCGTCATCCGCCAGTCGTCCATCCATCGTCCGTCCATCGTTAATTTTTGTCTCGTGAAGATCTTTACCAGATTGTTTATGTCAATGAAAGCTCGGACAAGTTTGAAAACCAGCCAAATCGGACCAGTCACAGCGGTACTTATAGAGTTAGTGGTAATAAAAGCTCGGATAAGTTCGAAAACCAACCAGATCAGACCCATAATAGTGGAGTTATGGCCCTTGATTTAGTTTAAAATGCTATATTTTGCCTCGTTAAGACTATAGGCAGGGTTGTACAAAAAAAATCTTTAGCCACTAGTCCTAGACTACTCACCCTTCCAAAAGTGACTAGTCCCAAAAAAATTGTCACTAGTCCCAAAAAAAGTATCCTCCTGTTAATGTAGAATGTTCATGATTCCAGTGTAACCACATCAAAGCAGCCATTGACTGTTGTGTGAGCCTCAACCAGTGGAATATGGCTATTGATTTGGCCAAGACCCACAACGTGCGAGAGATAGACTCACTCCTCGCCAAGTATGCTCAACATCTGCTGGAGAAGAACAAGATTGTAAATGCTATAGAACTGTACAGGAAAGCTGGTCACTATCTGGAGGCTGCTAAGCTTGTGTTTAAGGTATGAATTAGACCTTCAGTAACATACCTAATCTCAGTATTTCTTAAGAAACCAAGCTAAGAGCTTTGAAACTTAAGTGTGCCCTCTGGTGATGAATTAGCGTGATCTGCGCATATTTTCGCGCAATGCGAATGTGGATGTTGTAAAAGGTGGGAAGATGTTCCAAAATCATTAGTCATACATCCTTGATACTTAGTATACATGTTCACAATCATGAACCTCACACATTGATATAGGTTCGATAATTATAGATTATTATTATACCCTATATGTGCCCTAGATATAATTCCTACACATCTGATCTCTAATCTTTGGTATATTATGCGACATACCAGGCTTAGGGCTTGATCTATTCGTAATAATGGTATATCGCACACTTTTCCACAGTTTTGAGATTATATGGGCAGGAATTATATCATGAGGGCTGAAAACATGACATGCTTCTGATTGACAAACTAGTGTATATTGTGTGATATATCACACTAAGAGATAGATTATTTGAACTTGATATAACATTGTGTTAACGTTAATTTTAATTCTAACGTGGCAGATGCTATTTTCAGTATAAACAGGCAAATACAACAGTCGGTTAAAGTATACCATAAAAAATGAAGTGGGTGTGGTAAATCATCATCTCTTTTAACGTATTGTGTTCATATTGTATATATTATATACAGATACACTGTTTGTAATTCAATTAGATGTGATGTTTGTACATCAGGTGTATGTATGCCAGTCATTTAAATGACTTTTGATATAATAAATAAAACCAAATCACATATATATATCTTTTTCTGTAATAAAATGATGGGCTTTAACATCTCTTTTAGATGAACACTGACCTATACTTTTTATCACATTTATTTGATAACCTTATAATTCTCTATTATACGAGGGCCCATCAATAATTTCGTGAACTAATTCTATGTTACGAGTATAAGTAATCTAACATACTTTTGACCACTACTCCTTTTCAAAGTAACGTCCCTTGCATGGTTTGCATTTATTCCACCGCTCGACCCATGACCGGAACACGTGCTGCAGGCCATCACGTGACATCTCCGTTTTTTCTGAAATTTCTGTTTACGGCGCACCTCAACTCCTCTCGGGACTCGTATTTCTTACCACGCAGCCTGTTTTTGAGATTTGGAAATAGCCAGAAGTCGCAAATTGCCAAATCTGGGCTGTATGTTGGGTGCGGTAGCAGTTCTATATCCAGTTCCTTGATTGTGTCCGACACAACGCGGCTGCTATGGCTTGGCGCGTTATCATGGTGCAGCAGAATCCCAGACCTCTCAAGCTGTGGGCGCTTTCTTTTAATAGCCGGCAACAGCTCAGATTTAATTACTGTTGCATAATAGTTTCCAGTAACTGTAGTTTTCGGAGGAACAAAGTGATTTAAAATTATACCTTGTATATCGCAAAATATAATGGCCATTACTTTACCGGCAGACTTGGAAATCAACGCTTTTGTCGCTTTGGCCTGCCAGTATGCTTATCATCTTCGGTCGTTTCTCCAGAGTCCTTAAAGCGATTCACCCACTTTGAAATAGAACCATTCGATAAACAAGAGTCCACATAAACTGTATGCAAATCCTCCCGAATGTCGGAGAAAGATTTTCCGAGTAATGTATAAAACTTTATCACAACATGTTGCTCGTTTACACTGTGCGACGCCATTTTACAACGAACGCTCTTGATGTGACGTCAGAATATTGATATGACGTCATTAATTGTGACGTCATCAATGTCGGCGCATGCTGCATTAATTGGAGAATGATTTATCTTTGATCATACAAAATTTCATTACGCTGTGTGAAAGCGTTATGAAATAGTGAAATTAGTTCACGAAATTATTGATGGGCCTTCGTATTCCAGTTATTACAAATTTCTTGTTATTATTTCTATAAGTTTGTCTTGCCCAAAATTTGCCCAAAAATGCAATTTTCTGTGATTTTGTTTTGTTTCATTAGAAGGTGTGCTGAAATTGAAAACTTCAAAGATTTCTCCTATTTTTTATCATATTAAGGGTTTTCTTACTTTTGTATTGATACCTGTTTAGCTTGTCATAATTTTTTTTCATTTCTTCTTTGTTTTATCTAAAATATTGAGTGATTTCTAAAGCCATACCCAATTTTCAGCTGATTCTGAATTTAAAACACCCATTTGGGCTTTGTGGGTGTATTACTAAAGATTAATATTGCTAAAAAGTTAAATCACCAACACATCATTATTTTCCAGAAACTAACTAGTAATATGTCACTCTTTATAAAAAACAGGAAAATAAAAATTCTTGTTATACTGATATTCACCAGAGCAGGGGTGTAAAATATCACTCGACCGCTCGCCATGTCGACCAGAATGTCACGGAGGTCGAGTCAAAAATCCTAATTACTAGACCGATCGGTCGATCAGTTTTATTGTGGTGAAGAAAAAAAGATCGATCTTTTCAGTTTCAAAACAAGCGCGTGTTGGTAACTAGGTTAACAGACTGTATTATCGTAATGTTAACATCGAAAGTTTACTGAATACACTTCAGGCAGGTGCATGGAAATTTGGATTACTCAGATATTTATGTTTACGTCATATATGAGTCAGCGTGTGAAATATTTATTTCTACACCCTTGATTTTCCTGTAAAAATGTCAAAAAACAAGGCGACTCGTTCGACTCTCAATCAAAACAACGAGATATTAGATCGCTATTTTGAGGAAAAAACATCGGGCGACGATGAGACTCATTCAAAACATCAGTCTAATAAAATGTTCTAGGGTTAGGAGCTTTTTTGCTTCCTATTTTAATTTTTAAAAAAATAAAAGAAGAAAAAAGCACCGACATAAAATATTAGAACATCCATCTGTTTAAAAAAAGCTTTTACATTCATTTTTTTTGTTTAGTCCATTTCTTAATCACTGGAAGCCATAGAGCTTTCTAACATCATAAATATTAACATGAAAGCAGTTTTTCCTAACACAAAAAGGGCAGTATGAATGACCTTGACCGGGTTTTCGACGATGTAAATTTACATTCAATAAATACTGATAAAGGTGATCCTTTGAGAGCGACAAACACAACTAAGAGAATAAAGCAGCAGACTCGGTTTTATTGAGTCTGTTCATGAGAAGTAATGGAAGAAGCAACACCTCTCACACACCCTAGCACTGGCTTAAGCGGTATTCTACTTCAAAGGCACCTATATTGGGCTCGTTGGTCCCAAAGGACCAGTAAAAATAACACTACTGATTCGTAGCACGGGGAGACTTTTTACAGCCGCCACACTGCACTAAACGAACGCTAGAGTGAATGTTAATAAGTTTGGTTTCATGCTGCCGAAGGGAGAGGTCATATAGTAATCGCAGTCCATTCATTAGTTTGTCTGTCTGAAACAATCATGTCTCAGCCATAATTTTAAAAGTATTTAAGGGAATTTCATGAAGCCTCACACAAATGTTAATCTAATGAGAAGGTGTGTCACGCACAAAAACAAGATCCATACCTCAAAGGTCAAGGTCATGCTTGGAGGTCAAGAAACCTTTTTGGGGGCATTTGTCACTTATAAGTGACATTTTTTCTTTTTTCTTTAGCTCTTTTGGCCAGAGTCTAATAGAGCTTCTGTGTTGACAATTTGTCCGTCCTTCCGTCATAGTGTCCGTCATCAGCCGAATGCTAGGCAAGCTTATGGGATGTCAAGTTGGGATCACTGGGGTCAAGTTTGCTGTTACTAAAAATAGAAAAACAGTTTCCGCTCTGTAATGTTTGTTAGGAGCCAGGTATGGCGATGAAACTTTCTGGGTAGGTAGTTTATATGGAGGGGAAGGCTGGAATTGCATTTAGTCCTTACTGGGGTCAAGGTCAAGGTCACTGTTACTAAAATAGAAAAAATGATTTCTACTCTGTAACTTTCTTGCGACAAAACTATCTGGGTAGGTAGCTTATATGAAAAGGAAGCTTGGGATTTCATTTGGGGTCCTGGTAGCTGTGACTAAAACTAGAAATATGGTTTTCTCTCAATAACTTTTGTTAGAAATGAGGTATTGCGACAAAACTTGATGGGTATATAGCTTATATGGAAAGGAAGAGTATGATTACGTTTGGGGTCACTGGGATTAAGGTCAAGGTCACAGTTACTAATAATAAAGAAAAAAAGGTTTCCACTTAATAACTTTTGTTGGTAGTGAGTTATTGCGACGAAACTTGTTGGGCGGGTAATTTATTTGGAGCCGTATCTTGGGATTGCATTTGCGGTCAGTGGGTCTAAGTCAAGGTCGCTTTACTTAAAATAGAAAAAAGGTTTCTGCTCAATACCTTTTGCAATGAAACTTGCTATTTAGCTTATATGGAAAGAAAGTTTGGGATTGCATTGGGGGTCACTGGTGTCAAGGGCAGGGTCACTATTACTAAAATTAGAAAAATGGTTTCTGCTCAATAACTTTCATTAGGAATGAGGTATTGTGGTGAAACTTGCTGGGAAACTTGCTGGGTAGTTACTTGTATGAAAGGTTGGAATTGCATTTGGGCTCACTGGGGTCAAGGTCAAGGTCACTGTGACTAAAAATAGAAAAATGTTTTCCACTCAATAACGTTTTCTAGGAATGAAGAATTGCGACAAAACTTGCTGGATAGGTAGCTTATATGAGAAGGCATTGCATTTAGGGACACTGGGTCAAGGTCATATCACTGCTACTTAAAATAGAAAAAAATGGTTTCCATGCAATAAATTCAGTTAGGAGTGTGATATTGAAGTGAAACTTGGTGTGTAGATATGTTATATGGAAATAAATATTGGAACGAAACTTTTTAGCATTAAAGCTGATGAAAAATATGGTTTTCATGGAATTTACACGTTTCTTGTTGGATTTTTTTGTATACAGATTTCTAACGAACAAACAGAAAAGAAACAGAAACCTTTGTTGATAAAGAAGCTTTTTGTTCTGGGTGGTCTACTGGTGGAACAGTATCATGAACAGATGAAGATGACCTCCAGGGCAAAGGTCAAGGACAAACGCGGAGCTATGGTGAGTAAACCCCTCAAAAGACTGGAGAGTTATATAGCCTTCTTTTCTTGTTCTTTTGGTTCACAAATGATCAGAAAGCATTTACTTAAAATTAATATTTGTGAAATATATACTGAGGGGAAAAAGTTTAGCAAGTTTTTTACGATGAAATAATACTGTGTACAAGATATACTGACATTTTGGGACTTTACGGGCTTGACCCCTACGTTCATTTATTCGTTA
Source organism: Cyrtodaria siliqua (assembly GCA_037043455.1). Taxonomy (NCBI): domain Eukaryota; kingdom Metazoa; phylum Mollusca; class Bivalvia; order Adapedonta; family Hiatellidae; genus Cyrtodaria; species Cyrtodaria siliqua. Next base: position 284,979 of record JAWPHD010001682.1, read on the forward strand.
CGTCATTAAGATGTTCGACTGTTATTGATATGTGTTTAATAAAACATTGTGTCTATGGCAGTAGTTTCTTGATTTAACAACCAAAAATGTATTATTTCCAGGGTGCAACAAAAACTTGCTTAACTTTTTTATATTATTGTATAATGGGATATGTCAGTTATTGGTTGTGTGCCTGTCCATACATGTGTGTGTATGTGTATATATTGTATGATGGGATATGTCAGTTGTCGGTTGTGTGCCTGTCCGAACATCTGTGTTTATGTATATAGTGTATGATGGGATGTCAGTTGTTGGTTGTGTGTCTGTCCGTACATCTGTGTGTATGTATATAGTGTATGATGGGATATGTCAGTTGTTGGTTGTGTGCCTGTCCGTACATCTGTGTGTATATATATATAGTGTATGATGGGATATGTCAGTTGTTGGTTGTGTGTCTGTCCGTACATCTGTGTGTATATATATATAGTGTATGATGGGATATGTCAGTTGTTGGTTGTGTGTCTGTCCGTACATCTGTGTGTATATATATATAGTGTATGATGGGATATGTCAGTAGTTGGTTGTGTGTTTGTCCGTACATCTGTGTGTATGTGTATATAGTGTATGATGGGATATGTCAGTTGTTGGTTGTGTGTTTGTCCGTACATCTGTGTGTGTGTGTATATAGTGTATGATGGGATATGTCAGTTGTTGGTTGTGTGCCTGTCCGTACATCTGTGAGTATGTATATAGTGTATGATGGAATATGTCAGTTGTTGGTTATGTGCTTGTCCGTACATCTGTGTGTATGTATATATAGTGTATGATGGGATATGTCAGTTGTTGGTTGTGTGCCTGTCCGTACATCTGTGAGTATGTATATAGTGTATGATGGAATATGTCAGTGGTTGGTTGTATGCTTGTCCTTATATCTGTGTATGTGTGTATATAGTGTATGATGGGATATGTCAGTTATTGGTTGTGTGCCTGTCCATACATCTGTGTGTATGTATATATAGTGTATGATGTGATATGTCAGTTATTGGTTGTGTGCCTGTCCATACATATGTGTGTATGTATATATAGTGTATGATGGGTTATGTCAGTTGTTGGTTGTGTGTCTGTCCGTACATCTGTGTGTATGTATATATAGTGTATGATGTGATATGTCAGTTATTGGTTGTGTGCCTGTCCATACATATGTGTGTATGTATATATAGTGTATGATGTGATATGTCAGTTAATGATTGTGTGCCTGACCATACATCTGTGTGTATGTATATATAGTGTATGATGTGATATGTCAGTTAACGATTGTGTGCCTGACCATACATATGTGTGTATGTATATATAGTGTATGATGTGATATGTCAGTTAATGATTGTGTGCCTGACCATACATCTGTGTGTATGTATATTGTATGATGGGATATGTCAGTTGTTGGTTGTGTGCCTGTCCGTACATCTGTGTGTGTGTATATATAGTGTATGATGGGATATGTCAGTAGTTGGTTGTGTGCCTGTCCGTACATCTGTGTGTATGTATATATAGTGTATGATGGGATATGTAAGTTGTTGTTTGTGTGCTTGTCCGTACATCTGTGTGTGTGTGTGTGTGTATATATAGTGTATGATGAGATATGTCAGTAGTTGGTTGTGTGCTTGTCCGTACATCTGTGTGTGTGTGTATATAGTGTATGATGGGATATGTCAATAGTTGGTTGTGTGTTTGTCCGTACATCTGTGTGTATGTGTATATAGTGTATGATGGGATATGTCAGTAGTTGGTTGTGTGCTTGTCCGTACATCTGTGTGTGTGTGTGTGTGTATATAGTGTATGATGGGATATGTCAGTAGTTGGTTGTGTGTTTGTCCGTACATCTGTGTGTATGTGTATATAGTGTATGATGGGATATGTCAGTTGTTGGTTGTGTGTTTGTCCGTACATCTGTGTGTGTGTGTATATATTGTATGATGGGATATGTTAGTTGTTGGTTGCGTGCTTGTCCGTACATCTGTGTGTGTGTGTGTGTGTGTATATATAGTGTATGATGAGATATGTCAGTAGTTGGTTGTGTGCTTGTCCGTACATCTGTGTGTGTGTGTATATAGTGTATGATGGGATATGTCAATAGTTGGTTGTGTGTTTGTCCGTACATCTGTGTGTATGTGTATATAGTGTATGATGGGATATGTCAGTAGTTGGTTGTGTGCTTGTCCGTACATCTGTGTGTGTGTGTGTGTGTGTATATAGTGTATGATGGGATATGTCAGTAGTTGGTTGTGTGTTTGTCCGTACATCTGTGTGTATGTGTATATAGTGTATGATGGGATATGTCAGTTGTTGGTTGTGTGTTTGTCCGTACATCTGTGTGTGTGTGTATATAGTGTATGATGGGATATGTCAGTTGTTGGTTGTGTGCCTGTCCGTACATCTGTGAGTATGTATATAGTGTATGATGGAATATGTCAGTTGTTGGTTATGTGCTTGTCCGTACATCTGTGTGTATGTATATATAGTGTATGATGGGATATGTCAGTTGTTGGTTGTGTGCCTGTCCGTACATCTGTGAGTATGTATATAGTGTATGATGGAATATGTCAGTGGTTGGTTGTATGCTTGTCCTTATATCTGTGTATGTGTGTATATAGTGTATGATGGGATATGTCAGTTATTGGTTGTGTGCCTGTCCATACATCTGTGTGTATGTATATATAGTGTATGATGTGATATGTCAGTTATTGGTTGTGTGCCTGTCCATACATATGTGTGTATGTATATATAGTGTATGATGGGTTATGTCAGTTGTTGGTTGTGTGTCTGTCCGTACATCTGTGTGTATGTATATATAGTGTATGATGTGATATGTCAGTTATTGGTTGTGTGCCTGTCCATACATATGTGTGTATGTATATATAGTGTATGATGTGATATGTCAGTTAATGATTGTGTGCCTGACCATACATCTGTGTGTATGTATATATAGTGTATGATGTGATATGTCAGTTAACGATTGTGTGCCTGACCATACATATGTGTGTATGTATATATAGTGTATGATGTGATATGTCAGTTAATGATTGTGTGCCTGACCATACATCTGTGTGTATGTATATTGTATGATGGGATATGTCAGTTGTTGGTTGTGTGCCTGTCCGTACATCTGTGTGTGTGTATATATAGTGTATGATGGGATATGTCAGTAGTTGGTTGTGTGCCTGTCCGTACATCTGTGTGTATGTATATATAGTGTATGATGGGATATGTAAGTTGTTGTTTGTGTGCTTGTCCGTACATCTGTGTGTGTATGTGTATATAGTGTATGATGGGATATGTCAGTTGTTGGTTGTGTGTTTGTCCGTACATCTGTGTGTGTGTGTATATAGTGTATGATGGGATATGTTAGTTGTTGGTTGTGTGTTTTTCCGTACATCTGTGTGTGTGTGTATATATTGTATGATGGGATATGTAAGTTGTTGTTTGTGTGCTTGTCCGTACATCTGTGTGTGTGTGTATATAGTGTATGATGGGATATGTCAGTAGTTGGTTGTGTGCCTGTCCGTACATCTGTGTGTATGTATATATAGTGTATGATGGGATATGTAAGTAGTTGGTTGTGTGCCTGTCCGTACATCTGTGTGTGTATATATATAGTGTATGATGGGATATGTTAGTTGTTGGTTGTGTGCCTGTCCATTCATCTGTGTGTGTGTGTGTATATATAGTGTATGATGGGATATGTTAGTTGTTGGTTGTGTGCCTGTCCATTCATCTGTGTGTGTATGTGTATATATAGTGTATGATGGGATATGTCAGTTGTTGGTTGTGTGCTTGTCCGTACATCTGTGTGTGTGTGTGTATAGTGTATGATGGGATATGTCAGTTGTTGGTTGTGTGTTTGTCCGTATATCTGTGTGTGTGTATATGTTATATGATGGGATATGTTAGTTTTTGGTTGTGTGTGTGTGTGTATATATATAGTGTATGATGGAATATGTCAGTTGTTGGTTGTGTGCTCGTCCGTATATCTGTGTGTATGTATTTATATATATATGTTGTATGATGGGATATGTTAGTTGTTGGTTGCGTGCTTGTCCGTACATCTGTGTGTGTGTGTGTGTGTATATATAGTGTATGATGAGATATGTCAGTAGTTGGTTGTGTGCTTGTCCGTACATCTGTGTGTGTGTGTATATAGTGTATGATGGGATATGTCAATAGTTGGTTGTGTGTTTGTCCGTACATCTGTGTGTATGTGTATATAGTGTATGATGGGATATGTCAGTAGTTGGTTGTGTGCTTGTCCGTACATCTGTGTGTGTGTGTGTGTGTATATAGTGTATGATGGGATATGTCAGTAGTTGGTTGTGTGTTTGTCCGTACATCTGTGTGTATGTGTATATAGTGTATGATGGGATATGTCAGTTGTTGGTTGTGTGTTTGTCCGTACATCTGTGTGTGTGTGTATATATTGTATGATGGGATATGTTAGTTGTTGGTTGCGTGCTTGTCCGTACATCTGTGTGTGTGTGTGTGTGTGTATATATAGTGTATGATGAGATATGTCAGTAGTTGGTTGTGTGCTTGTCCGTACATCTGTGTGTGTGTGTATATAGTGTATGATGGGATATGTCAATAGTTGGTTGTGTGTTTGTCCGTACATCTGTGTGTATGTGTATATAGTGTATGATGGGATATGTCAGTAGTTGGTTGTGTGCTTGTCCGTACATCTGTGTGTGTGTGTGTGTGTGTATATAGTGTATGATGGGATATGTCAGTAGTTGGTTGTGTGTTTGTCCGTACATCTGTGTGTATGTGTATATAGTGTATGATGGGATATGTCAGTTGTTGGTTGTGTGTTTGTCCGTACATCTGTGTGTGTGTGTATATAGTGTATGATGGGATATGTTAGTTGTTGGTTGTGTGCCTGTCCGTACATCTGTGTGTGTATGTGTATATAGTGTATGATGGGATATGTCAGTAGTTGGTTGTGTGTTTGTCCGTACATCTGTGTGTATGGATATATAGTGTATGATGGGATATGTTAGTTGTTGGTTGTGTGCTTGTCCGTACATCTGTGTGTGTGTATATAGTGTATGATGGGATATGTCAGTAGTTGGTTGTGTGTTTGTCCGTACATCTGTGTGTGTGTGTGTGTGTATATAGTGTATGATGGGATATGTCAGTTGATGGTTGTGTGTTTGTCCGTACATCTGTGTGTGTGTGTGTATATAGTGTATGATGGGATATGTCAGTAGTTGGTTGTGTGCTTGTCTGACATCTGTGTGTATGTGTATATAGTGTATGATGGGATATGTCAGTAGTTGGTTGTGTGTTTGTCCGTACATCTGTGTGTGTGTATATAGTGTATGATGGGATATGTCAGTAGTTGGTTGTGTGTTTGTCCGTACATCTGTGTGTATATATATAGTGTATGATGGGATATGTCAGTAGTTGGTTGTGTGTTTGTCCGTATATCTGTGTGTGTGTATATAGTGTATGATGGGATATGTCAGTAGTTGGTTGTGTGTTTGTCCGTACATCTGTGTGTATGTATATATAGTGTATGATGGGATATGTCAGTAGTTGGTTGTGTGTTTGTCCGTATATCTGTGTGTGTGTGTATAGTGTATGATGGGATATGTCAGTAGTTGGTTGTGTGTTTGTCCGTACATCTGTGTGTATATATATAGTGTATGATGGGATATGTCAGTAGTTGGTTGTGTGTTTGTCCGTATATCTGTGTGTGTGTATATAGTGTATGATGGGATATGTCAGTAGTTGGTTGTGTGTTTGTCCGTACATCTGTGTGTATATATATAGTGTATGATGGGATATGTCAGTAGTTGGTTGTGTGTTTGTCCGTATATCTGTGTGTGTGTATATAGTGTATGATGGGATATGTCAGTAGTTGGTTGTGTGTTTGTCCGTACATCTGTGTGAATGTATATATAGTGTATGATTGGATATGTTAGTTGTTGGTTGTGTGCTTGACGTACATCTGTGTGTGTGTGTGTGTGTGTATATAGTGTATGATGGGATATGTCAGTAGTTGGTTGTGTGTTTGTCCGTACATCTGTGTGTGTGTGTGTGTGTATATAGTGTATGATGGGATATGTCAGTTGATGGTTGTGTGTTTGTCCGTACATCTGTGTGTGTGTGTGTATATAGTGTATGATGGGATATGTCAGTAGTTGGTTGTGTGCTTGTCCGTACATCTGTGTGTGTGTGTATAGTGTATGATGGGATATGTCAGTAGTTGGTTGTGTGTTTGTCCGTACATCTGTGTGTATATATATAGTGTATGATGGGATATGTCAGTAGTTGGTTGTGTGTTTGTCCGTATATCTGTGTGTGTGTGTGTGTGTGTGTATATAGTGTATGATGGGATATGTCAGTAGTTGGTTGTGTGTTTGTCCGTACATCTGTGTGTGTGTGTGTGTGTGTGTATATAGTGTATGATGGGATATGTCAGTAGTTGGTTGTGTGTTTGTCCGTACATCTGTGTGTGTGTGTGTGTGTATATAGTGTATGATGGGATATGTCAGTAGTTGGTTGTGTGCTTGTCCGTACATCTGTGTGTGTATGTGTATATAGTGTATGATGGGATATGTCAGTAGTTGGTTGTGTGTTTGTCCGTACATCTGTGTGTGTGTGTGTGTATATAGTGTATGATGGGATATGTCAGTAGTTGGTTGTGTGTTTGTCCGTACATCTGTGTGTGTGTGTGTGTATATAGTGTATGATGGGATATGTCAGTAGTTGGTTGTGTGCTTGTCCGTACATCTGTGTGTGTATGTGTATATAGTGTATGATGGGATATGTCAGTAGTTGGTTGTGTGTTTGTCCGTACATCTGTGTGTGTGTGTGTGTGTGTGTGTGTGTGTGTGTGTGTATATAGTGTATGATGGGATATGTCAGTAGTTGGTTGTGTGTTTGTCCGTACATCTGTGTGTGTGTGTGTGTGTGTGTATAGTGTATGATGAGATATGTCAGTAGTTGGTTGTGTGTTTGTCCGTACATCTGTGTGTGTGTGTGTGTGTATATAGTGTATGATGGGATATGTCAGTAGTTGGTTGTGTGTTTGTCCGTACATCTGTGTGTGTGTGTGTGTGTATATAGTTTATGATGGGATATGTCAGTAGTTGGTTGTGTGTTTGTCCGTACATCTGTGTGTGTGTGTGTGTGTGTATATAGTGTATGATGGGATATGTCAGTAGTTGGTTGTGTGTTTGTCCGTACATCTGTGTGTGTGTGTGTGTGTATATAGTGTATGATGGGATATGTTAGTTGTTGGTTGTGTGTTTGTCCGTATATCTGTGTGTGTGTATATAGTGTATGATGGGATATGTCAGTAGTTGGTTGTGTGTTTGTCCGTACATCTGTGTGTGTATGTGTATATAGTGTATGATGGGATATGTCAGTAGTTGGTTGTGTGTTTGTCCGTACATCTGTGTGTGTGTGTGTATATAGTGTATGATGGGATATGTCAGTAGTTGGTTGTGTATTTGTCCGTACATCTGTGTGTGTGTGTGTGTATATAGTGTATGATGGGATATGTCAGTAGTTGGTTGTGTGCTTGTCCGTACATCTGTGTGTGTGTGTGTGTATATAGTGTATGATGGGATATGTCAGTAGTTGGTTGTGTGTTTGTCCGTACATCTGTGTGTGTGTGTGTGTGTATATAGTGTATGATGGGATATGTCAGCTGTTGGTTGTGTGTTTGTCAGTACATCTGTGTGTGTGTGTGTGTGTATATAGTGTATGATGGCATATATCAGTTGTTGGTTGTGTGCTTGTCCGTCATCTGTGTGTGTGTGTGTATATATAGTGTATGATGGGATATGTTAGTTGTTGGTTGTGTGCCTGTCCGTCATCTGTGTGTGTGTGAGTATATATAGTGTATGATGGGATATGTTAGTTGTTGGTTGTGTGCTTGTCCGTACATCTGTGTGTATGTGTATATAGTGTATGATGGGATATGTCAGTAGTTGGTTGTGTGTTTGTCCGTACATCTGTGTGAATGTATATATAGTGTATGATGGGATATGTTAGTTGTTGGTTGTGTGCTTGACGTACATCTGTGTGTGTGTGTGTGTGTATATAGTGTATGATGGGATATGTCAGTAGTTGGTTGTGTGTTTGTCCGTACATCTGTGTGTGTGTGTGTGTGTATATAGTGTATGATGGGATATGTCAGTTGATGGTTGTGTGTTTGTCCGTACATCTGTGTGTGTGTGTGTGTGTATATAGTGTATGATGGGATATGTTAGTTGTTGTTTGTGTGCCTGTCCGTCATCTGTGTGTGTGTGTGTATATATAGTGTATGATGGGATTTGTCAGTAGTTATGGCTCCCCCACACAAAGTGTGGTAGGGGAGCCATATTGATTTTGTGCTTTCTGTCTGTTTCTTTCTCTGTCTGTTTCTCTGTCTGTGTCACAAACGATGTCCGATCAATAACTAGAGAATGGTTGGACCTAGGGTCCTCAAACTTGGAAGGATGGTTGGTCATGACAAGTAGATGACCCCTATTGATTTTGGGGTCACTAGATCAAAGGTCAAGGTCGTGGTGACATTGACTATCAAAACGATGTCCGATCAATAACTACAGAACGGTTGGACCTCGGGTCCTCAAACTTGGAAGGATGGTTGGTCATGACAAGTAGATGACCCCTATTGATTTTGGGGTCACTAGGTCAAAGGTCAAGGCTGTAGGTCTGTCTGTGTCACAAACGATGTCCGATCAATAACTAGAGAACGGTTGGACCTAGGGTCCTCAAACTTGGAAGGATGGTTGGTCATGACAAGTAGATGACTCCTATGGATTTTGGGGTCAAAGGTCAAGGTCGAGGTGACATTGACTATCAAAACGATGTCCGATCAATAACTACAGAACGGTTGGACCTTGGGTCCTCAAACTTGGAGGGATGGTTGGTCATGACAAGTAGATGACCCCTATTGATTTTAGGGTCACTAGGTCAAAGGTCAAGGTCGCGGTGACATTGACTATCAAAACGATGTCTGATCAATAACTACAGAATGGTTGCACCTAGGGTCCTCAAACTTGGAACGATGGTTGTCATGACAAGTAGAGGGGTCACTAGGTCAAAGGTCAAGGTCACGGTGACCTTGACTATCAATTGACTATCAAAACGATGTCCGATCAATAACTACAGAACGGTTGGACCTCGGGTCCTCAAACTTAGAAGGATGGTTGGTCATGACAAGTAGATGACCCCTATTGATTTTGGGGTCACTAGGTCAAAGGTCAAGGTCGCCGTGACCTTGACTATCAATTGACTATCAAAACGATGTCCGATCAATAACTACAGAACGGTTGGACCTCGGGTCCTCAAACTTGGAAGGATGGTTGGTCATGACAAAAAGATGACCCCTATTGATTTTGGGGTCACTAGGTCAAAGGTCAAGGTCGCAGTGACATTGACTATCAAAATGAAGTCCGATCAATAACTACAGAATGGTTGCACCTAGGGTCCTCAAACTTGGAACGATGGTTGTCATGACAAGTAGAGGGGTCACTAGGTCAAAGGTCAAGGTCGCGGTGACCTTGACTATCAATTGACTATCAAAACGATGTCCGATCAATAACTACAGAACGGTTGGACCTCGGGTCCTCAAACTTGGAAGGATGGTTGGTCATGACAAGTAGATGACCCCTATTGATTTTGGGCTCACTAGGTCAAAGGTCAAGGTCGCGGTGACATTGACTATCAAAACGAAGTCCGATCAATAACTACAGAATGGTTGCACCTAGGGTCCTCAAACTTGGAACGATGGTTGTCATGACAAGTAGAGGGGTCACTAGGTCAAAGGTCAAGGTCGCAGTGACCTTGAATATCAAAACGATGTCCAATCAATAACTACAGAACGGTTGGACCTTGGGTCCTCAAACTTGGAACGATGGGTGGTCATGACAAGTAGATGACCCCTATGGTCAAAGGTCAAGGTCGTGGTGACCTTGACGATCAATAACTAAAGAACAGTTGGACATAGGGCCCTCAAACTTGGAACGATTGTTGGTTATGACAAGTAGATAACCCCTATTGATTTTGGGCTCACTAGGTCAAAGGTCAAGGTCGCGGTGACATTGACTATCAAAACGAAGTCCGATCAATAACTACAGAATGGTTGCACCTAGGGTCCTCAAACTTGGAACGATGGTTGTCATGACAAGTAGAGGGGTCACTAGGTCAAAGGTCAAGGTCGCAGTGACCTTGAATATCAAAACGATGTCCAATCAATAACTACAGAACGGTTGGACCTTGGGTCCTCAAACTTGGAACGATGGGTGGTCATGACAAGTAGATGACCCCTATGGTCAAAGGTCAAGGTCGTGGTGACCTTGACGATCAATAACTAAAGAACAGTTGGACATAGGGCCCTCAAACTTGGAACGATTGTTGGTTATGACAAGTAGATAACCCCTATTGATTTTCGGGTCACTAGGTCAACAAAATAAAAGGTCATCTTGGTCACTGCGTCAGTCACAATGGAGTTTTTCGAGTCATTTCAGAGTGAGTCAAAGGTCAATGTCACAGGGATATTAAATATCAAAACGATCTCTGATCAATAGAGAACGGCGGGCGAATGGGGGAGCCATACGTTTTTGTCCCATGGACAACAACAATTTCTAGTTGGTTGTGTGTTTGTCCGTCATCTGTGTGTGTTTGTGTATATATAGTGTATGATGGGATATGTTAGTTGTTGGTTGTGTGCCTGTCCGTCATCTGTGTGTGTGTGTGTGTATATATAGTGTATGATGGGATATGTCAGTTGTTGGTTGTGTGCCTGTCCGTACATCTGTGTGTATGTATATATATTGTATGATTGGATACTTAAAGACAACCTTTATTTTAATAATGATCTAATAGACGTTTTGGGTTCATCTGGATATGTAGTATATCATGAAATAATAATGTGAAATAATAATGTAAAATAACTGATTATTTAACAGACATCAGCATTTAAACTATCTTTTGAAATTGATTAGAACTATTAAGATGATAAATAATTATGCTTTTCATTGAAAAATATGGATGTGTATGCAATTTTGTTTAATATAATATGATTTTTTTTATGCTTTCGAAGTATGGACCAGAGGTATTTTGGTGTATTTTGGTGTATGACAAAGCCCATGAATGACTTCTTATGCAAAAAAAAAATTGCTTTGAATGAGCATATTTATTTGCATTTAGTTAACATACAGTGTTGCACAAAGTAATATGAAGACAATAATAAGAATAAGATAGTGTAGTGTAGAGGCATGCTGCTTTCATATTTTAACTTTTTTCCCCTGTAAAATCTTGTTATGTATAAAATGTTTACATATAATATGTATGAAATCTTATTTAGGATTATCCCTCTTGCCTATGATTTGTGCCACCGTATTGAATTTGTGCTCTTACAATTGATATAAAAACACAACTTATGAGCATGTCCAAATTGTATTCTTTTATTGCCAAAGTTGTGTTTCTGTCTACAAAACTCACAAAAAACACCGGAAATAAGGGTAAAACAGGTAACTCACATGTTGTCAACATACTACAATTAAATGTTTTTATACAAACAAATGTTTTTACCAGCATCATACTGTGCTTACTTTTGCTGTTGTTTTTATAAGAAAATGAAACTGGTCAATTCTATTTCTCACTTGCTGCCATTTTAATACAATATTACAGCCATGTGACGATGGTTTACACATTTCCCACTGGGGACGTCTTTGTTGGATAAGCCAATCAGAAAGCACAAATTCAATAGGAAGCTTATGGACGCTTGAGATCAGTTGACATGGCCTAATTTGAGCCAGGTTTTTCACTTTCTCTTTTGCATTGGAAGGTTATTTGATGATAGTTTATAATTATTGAAATGTTATTTGATGATAGTTTATAGTTATTGCAATGTTTATCTAGTTAAAATATATTTAGTTATTTTTATCTCACCAGATTCGTGCTCAAGGGTGAGCTATTGTGACCACTCTTCGTCCGGCGTCTGTCGTCAACATTTAGCTTGTTTACACAATAGAGGCCACATTTCTTGAGCAATCTTAACCAAACTTGCACAGATTGTAAATGACCATAAGATCTCGGACGATTTCGATAATGGGCCAGATCAGACCAGTTACGCCAGAGTTATGGCCCCTGAATGACCAAATAATACAGTTTTCATCTTGTTTACATGACAGAGATCACATTTCTTGAGCAATCTTAACCAAACTTGCACAGATTGCATATGACCTTAAGATCTCAGACAAGTTCGATAATGAGCCAGATCGGACCAGTAACACTAGAGTTATGTCCCCTGAATTAGTAAAAGATGCAGTTTTTCATCTTGTTTACATGATAGAGGACACATTTCTTGAGCAGTCTTAACCAAACTAACACCACAGGTGTTTTTTTTTTATTATTATTTTTATTATTTAAAAATGTTTTTTTTTATTTTTTTATTTTTTTATTTTTATTTTTTTTACTTTTTTGATGATTGTTTCTTTTTTTAGGCGCCGTGTTGGATTTGACGAAACTTAGTAGGAAGCATTGGTATGATGTCTAGTTGTGTAAATCGTTGTATATTATATCAATGAAATCTTGGACAAGATCGAAAACCAGCTAGATCTTGCCCCCCCCCCCCCCCCCCACCACCACCCTTTATTTTTTAATTATTATTTTTTGTATATTTATTTTATTAGGAAAACATGTAGGAAATCTATGCACCATATTTTAGATTATATGTAGGAAATCTATGCACCATGTTTTAGATTATATGTAGGTTATCTATGCACCATATTTTAGATTATATGTAGGTAATCTATGCACCATATTTTAGATTATATGTAGGAAATCTATGCACCATATTTTAGATTATATGTAGGTAATCCATGCACTATATTTTAGATTACATGTATGAAATCAATGCACCATGTTTTAGATTATATGTAGAAAATCTACACACATGTGTTTTAGGATATGTATAGTAAACGTTGCAAGCATTATTCTAATTGTAGATGACAGACAACAATCTATTTCAAATTCAAAAAAGTTTCAGTAGAACTAAAAATATATCTCAAACTTTCCAGAAATAAAAATTAAATGTATAGATCTTAGTTTGTTCACATTTGAAACCTTATGAAGGGTACCCATCATGCATATCTGGTGAACTGTGTCATATGTTTTCGCCGGTGTTCCTAATTTGCATATAATTGTAGTTTTGACTAAAATATTACACTATTACACTATAAAATCTAAACGTTATAAACTTACTTCAACACAGCAGTATATTCACAGAGACATAAAGATACGTTTTCCTTTATTTGAAGGAGTTTCACAGACACTGTCTTGTGTTATTTTGCATCCTGGCCACAATAAGGTATCCCCATACAGACTTCTTTAATGTTCAAGAAGAATCATACATGTGTCACATTGACCGCAGTTAAAAATAGTTATATATGGTAGAAAATTATCAAAAGCTGCAAACAGTTTGCATACTACATTAAAACGGTAAAAGGGGTGATGACTTTTGAACATTTTGATCACAAGATTTTTGTTTTAACAATGATTCTGTCAGTCACGAGATTTTGTTTTAACAATGATACTGTCAGTCACGATATTTTGTTTTAACAATGATTCTGTCAGTCACGAGATTTTGTTTTAACAATGATTCTGTCAGTCACGATATTTTGTTTTAACAATGATACTGTCAGTCACGAGATTTTGTTTTAACAATGATTCTGTCAGTCACGATATTTTGTTTTAACAATGATACTGTCAGTCACGAGATTTTGTTTTAACAATGATTCTGTCAGTCACGAGATTTTGTTTTAACAATGAGATTTTGTTTTAACAATGATTCTGTCAGTCACGATATTTTGTTTTAACAATGATTCTGTCAGTCACGAGATTTTGTTTTAACAATGATTCTGTCAGTCACGAGATTTTGTTTTAACAATGATTCTGTCAGTCACGATATTTTGTTTTAACAATGATACTGTCAGTCACGAGATTTTGTTTTAACAATGATTCTGTCAGTCACGAGATTTTGTTTTAACAATGATTCTGTCAGTCACGAGATTTTGTTTTAACAATGATTCTGTCAGTCACGAGATTTTGTTTTAACAATGATTCTGTCAGTCACGAGATTTTGTTTTAACAATGATTCTGTCAGTCACGAGATTTTGTTTTAACAATGATTCTGTCAGTCACGATATTTTGTTTTAACAATGATACTGTCAGTCACGAGATTTTGTTTTAACAATGATTCTGTCAGTCACGAGATTTTGTTTTAACAATGATTCTGTCAGTCACGATATTTTGTTTTAACAATGATTCTGTCAGTCACGAGATTTTGTTTTAACAATGATTCTGTCAGTCACGAGATTTTGTTTTAACAATGATTCTGTCAGTCACGAGATTTTGTTTATTCTGTCAGTCACGAGATTTTGTTTTAACAATGATTCTGTCAGTCACGAGATTTTGTTTTAACAATAAGATTTTGTTTTAACAATGATTCTGTCAGTCACGAGATTTTGTTTTAACAATAAGATTTTGTTTTAACAATGATTCTGTCAGTAGAGACCAACATTGTATTTTTAAATCATTGATGTGTTTCTCTTTTAGTAGTAAGATATTTGAAGGAAAATTTTGGGATTAGTGTGAAAAGGGAAAACAGGTAGTTGAGTTTTCTTATTTCTTGTAACTTGACTTCTCAAATGTTATTTTTTCTCAAAAACATTAGCAATGGCATTTCATAGCATTTGTCAACAAATCTTCCTCATGGAGAATTCTGATATCATATGCAATCTGTAATATGAGATAAAGAGAGCGTCGAAAACACAAAAACGTCGAAAACATGTGACGGGGTGTGGGGATATAGTGAACTATAAATAGAGGATAATGAATGAGTATTTACATATCACACCCTATATCTGGCCTGATACACCATATTAGCCTGAGAGGTTTAGCTCGAGGAACTGATATAGGGTGTGATATTTTTGAGCTATTGTGATCACTTTTCGTCCGTCGTCTGTCTGTCTGTCCATCAACAATTGTAAACGGATGATCCTTAGGGCAATGATTTTCATATTTGTTAAAATTAGGTCAACGTGACATCCAAGATGGCCGCAGTTACCATAAAAGGTTAAATCGTGAAAAAAATCTTCTTCTGAACCCCTGAACAGAATTTGAAAGGTTTTTTTAAAAGGTTTTTCTATTAATGATCATGAACGCATAAACTACCAAATTTGTTCGAATGAAGTCCCCGGGGTCAGAAATGGCTGTGCCCCACTGTCCAAAGTTTGTATATGGGGATTTTGCTTGTTTTACATAGACTTATACAGAAAAAGCTTTGAAAAAATCTTCTTCTGCAAAACCACACGACATAGAACTTTCATATATTGCATGTTTCATCAGCTTAATATGGTCCTCTACCAAGTTTGTTCAAATAGTGATCCTGGGATCAAAGCTGGCCCACCCCTGGGGTCATAGTTTTACATAGAGTTATACAGAAACATCTTTAAAAAATATTTTTTCTTTGAAACTACAGAAGCCAGAGGTTTAATCTTTTGCATGTACCCTAAGCTTATGGTCCTCTACTAAATTTGTTCAAAAGGGTGTGGGGTCCAATTTGGCCCAACCCCAGGGGTCACTTGTTTTACATAGACTTATAAAGAGAAACAAAAAATCTTCTTCTGACAAGTTTTTACCCACAAGGTATAGAGTTCTCATATATTGCATAAC